>MKEJ01042103.1:0-11223 GCA_001753735.1 Embelia ribes | reverse complement strand
AAATGGAACTCAAATTGACATTAATTATGGGAATTTTCATTCTAACAGGACCATACAACTAAGGGACCTACATATAGGTTCGAAAACTAAGCCAAATAGGAGGCTTTTTGCACTCGAATTCAACATGCGCAAATTCATAAATTTTTGTTTAGTACGTCAAGTCGTCTACAAAAAAATTCTAATAAGCACATTTGATAACTTATGACTGCAGATATATACATACATATATATGTGTGTGCATATTAGACATGATAGATAAGGAAAATAAATTATGTCTTATTTTTTTATATTGAAATAACATTTTATAATCTATTACAATAAATACAAATAACTTATAAATTATTAAATCGTCTTTCGCCACATACTCATTAACTTCCATATGAAAACATTATTTCTCAGGGAACAACAATTCAAGCAATAATGTTCAATGATGAAATAGAAATGCTGGAAGACTGGTTTGCTAAAGAAAATACATATTTCATCACAAATGGGAGAGTCAAAAGCACTAACCCCCAGTTTACAAGTGCCAACGAGTCCATTGAACTAATACTCAATAGTAAAACACAAGTTGAGAAGCCCAAAAGTAAAATTAGTTTTGATTATTTACAATACAACTTCATCTCATTCAACACAATCAAGCATCTTACAAGTGCAAATGATATAATAGGTAATTCATACAAAAAACAAAAAATCAAAAATACTTTTACGCATATAATACCATTCTTACATTTATGAAATTTACGTAGATACATGTGGATGTGTTTCAAAAGTCGATCATCCTACAAAAGGAAACACAATTGCCAAGACAAGACGAAACATAATACTTAACGATCCAAGGTATGATTTCTACATTCTTCAATTACAGAGACAATATGAAAGTAGATTATGGTATCTCTACTTGTACAACTTAAAATTTATCAATGATTTATTAAACTATTATTTGTAAATGAAATAGCGATGACAAAATTGTACCAACTCTATGGGGATACATGGCCATACACGAAGGAGAAGTCTTACAAAAAACATCAAATCAAAGGTTATTGATAGTGGCATCCAAAGTTTTTGTCAAACAATATGCAGGTGAAATTACTTCTATAAAACCTTAATTTTACCTATTATTTAGCAACAAAAAAAGTACATATAACATTTTATATTAACAGGTACTATCTCTTTATTAACAATCTTGGCATCCGCAATACAAATTAAACCAGCATTAAAATTATCAATGAAGAGGAAGAATGGTAAGCATTAACTAATTCTAAATTATAAAGTTACCCCCAAAAAAATCTTTGTTAATTTTTTTTTATATGAAAAGTTCAAATGTGAACATGTGTGAGAATGAAAACAATAAATCATAATGAAAATAACAAGAACTAGAAGAAGTGTAGATAAAAAACTTGCTACAAAAATCGTTGGGCCATTTTAAGGTATCATTTTAACAATTATACAATTATTATCATTTTTACTTGAATTAATTAACACAAGCCTATAACTTTTTCCTAACAGAAAACATGCTGCTACTTTAAAGCAAAAATAGTTCGAATAAATAATATTGACATGCCATGGTACACTTCAAAGCATGGTACACTGCATGCACAGAATGTTCCAAATGCAATACCACAAATGCCGAACATCAACCAAGGTATGTGATACTAAAAAATAATGATACTCAAAAACTACACAAAATTCATATTAACGGAACTACTTTTAATATTTCTAGGCACCTGCTAAAGCTTACAGTTGGACATGATACTCAACAATTAATGCTCACACTATTCGAGGTTACAAAAATAATAATTGGATATCATGTATCACAATACATAAACTACAAGGATAACATAAGTAATGCTTCACTTTCTTTTATTGTATTCCCTTAAACTACAAATTTATTAGTTCAAAAATTTTTATACAATTTTAGTGACTTTAAACAACAAATTGACTTTTACAATTATCTATAACTTAAATGTATCCAAAACTAATTTAATTGAAGTCATAAATTTCAAAACCATCCAATTAATAATTTCAATTTGCAAGAAAAATCCAAAAATAAACAAGAAGAGTTGTAGAAAAATTATGGAAAAATTTTCAAATTCATCATTAATGTGGATCGAATAAATGACAAAGAAATGATGGCAGGAAAAGTCATCACAGAACAAGTACAAATTGATGAAGTCATCCCAAAAAGAGCAATTATATATATGTCTGTTGATGATTTTCAATTGTTAAAAAAAATAAAAATAGAGAAGGACTAACCGAAGAAAGGGAAATAAAAATACAGATAATTTCCTAATCTAAAATAATAAGCACATGATTCAATAATTTAATTTTCCTTCGCCAGCAAAGCGATGACGTCCAATCTACAAATCTGGCAAATGGTCAAGATTAACCACTTCTTTGGAAAAAAAAAACTCACTTTATTGAAAAAATCACCGTCATTGTTTTTTTAAAATGTGTTTTGTATGGATTTGTAACATTCAATTAGTCTACAAAATTTAGTGTCTCGTGTCTATGATAATTTTTAATATGAATTAGGATTCAGGCTAAAAAACTAAAAAGTATGATCCAAATATGACACATATAAATCAGACTCTGCAACCAATATCTAAAGTTATAAGTATTAATTATTCTACCGCTAAGCCGAACATGGGGTTAACTATCATTGTTGCTACAAGTAGGACAAATACTACATGCTTAAAATTAGTACTCCAACAGTTTAGACTTTACGCGTCACATACACAGAAATAAAAATGGAGAGAGCAGAGCTAGCCTTCATTCCCGCTCCAGCCGTGGGCCACCTTGTCCCGGTGGTCGAGTTCGCGAAAGCCCTGACTAGCCGAGATGACCGGGTCTCGGTCACAGTCTTCATCATGGAACACCCACACCAATCCAAGCTCAACACCTACATCCAATCCCTATTAACCAACCAGCCCCCGCCACGTGTGCGGATCATTCACCTCACACTGGACGGGTCCACGTCGGAGACCCTTGGCTCCAAGCGTCCCGGCCACTTGATGCTTGAGTTAGTCGAGGTCAACAAGTCCCGTGTCAAGGAATTCTACTCCTCCGATTCGGCTCCCCGCGGGCTTGCAGCCTTCGTGGTGGACATGGTCTTCACCAACTTTGCTGATGTGGCTAGTGAACTTGGGGTACCGCATTATGTTTTCTTCACCTGCAACGCTCGATTTCTCAGCCTCATGTTCTATCTTCAATCCCTGCATGATGATGAGAACCGGGATATCACCGAGTTCAAGGATTCGGACATTGAGTTGCCTATCCCCGGTTTTGTGAATCTCGTCCCTACTAAGGTCTTCCCGTCGCTCATGTTCGACAAAGAAAATGAAGGACATAAGCTTTTCATCGATATTCCTAGGAAGTTCAGAAAAGCCAAGGGCATCTTGGTCAATACTTTTGCGGAGTTGGAATCCGACATAATCAAGTGCCTCTCCGAGGACGGCACGCTACCACCAATCCATACAGTGGGACCCGTGCTCAACCTCAAGGTTGAGACGGGAAAAGACGACAATAACCTTGGCCAACACGAAGCAATCATGACGTGGTTGGATAATCAGCCACTGGCCTCTGTTGTGTTCCTGTGCTTCGGGAGTATGGGAACGTTCGAGGCGGAGCAGGTGGTTGAAATAGCCCGAGCTCTGGAGCAGTCCAAACACCGGTTTTTGTGGACCCTACGGAAGCCTCCACCCAAGGACATATTGAACTATCCGTCGGATTACGAGAACTTCAATGAAGTGCTGCCGGAGGGGTTCCTAGATAGGACAAAAGAGATTGGGAGAGTGATCGGGTGGGTCCCGCAGGTCGCTGTGCTTTCTCATCCATCGGTAGGAGGGTTTGTGTCCCATTGTGGATGGAACTCTATTATGGAGAGCCTGTGGTGCGGAGTGCCCATGGCCACATGGCCGCTCGACTTTGAGCAACAAATAAATGCTTTCACGATGGTTAAGGAATTGGAGCTTGCGATCGAGATCAAACTAGATTACCATAGAGAAAATCCAATTGCACTTTCCGCCAAAGAGATCGAGAGAGGGATAAAACAATTGATGGAAGATAACGAGAGTACAGAGATCAAGGAGAAAGTAAAAGCGATGAGTGAGGAGGCTCGGATGGCAACGGCGGAGGGTGGGACTTCCTTCGCCGCCATTGGACAGGTCATCGAGGAAATCCTCAATAGGTCTCAATGAAAAAACATATAAAACCTTAGAATTAGTTCGTAGCAAAAGTAGCATATTTCCGGGAAATAAAACCAATATGAAAATGATTCAACAACTAAGTTCATTTGGGTAACAAAGTTATGTCATGGTAACGAAGAGTATTTCGAGCTCCGAAGCTATGTCATGGTGATGAAGCGTATTACGTGCTGAGGAACTTTGTCATGGTCACGAAGCGTATTAATGTTCTTGTTTACAATTTTCTATTGAAGTTCGACTCTGAATTTCATTGTTCCATTTGTGTAAATAATTTATAAGAAACTTGAGAAGTTGTGACAAAAAAAGTTCACTCTTCGGGATGATATCATAGAAATAGATATACTTTGGCCTTATTAGGGAATTATAACTTATTGAATAACTACTTTTTAATTAATCCAGCACCACAAATGTCGCATTTGGCCTTATTAGGGAATTATAACTTATTGCATAAATTTATAAAAATAAAATAAAGTTGTGGCAGAAAATTCAAGTCAACAGAGAGAAAAAGGAAAGTGGAAAACGCACCACTAGGTCAAGGTAGAAGAGTGCGGTACACTTTTTATACAAGTGTATAAATGGGTATATTTTATAGTCACAAACATATAATTTTTAAATAAAATTATAAATTTATTTTTAAAATTTTTTATCATAAATTATTTTTTCCCTTAAAATTGACACCTCACACTTAGTGTTGAAGAATTATATGAAAAAATAAAAAATTGCACTACTAATAAACTCAAGCTTACAGTGCAATGGTCATGGTATTAGAGCTAAGTCACTCCTTAAAAAATACTAATAAAAAATTATACGAGTTGGACTTTCTTAAAATTAGATAGATTTAAAATAAGTCCGATTTTTTTAAAATTGGATAGACTTAAAATGAGTCTACCAGACATATGAGTGTTGTAGAATTATATCTAAGAATAAAAAGTTGGCATGTGACTAATAAAAACTAAGTCAGACACTCTTTCAACCGATGAAAAAATTATTATAAATTAAAGATAATTTATTATATCTAATTTTAATAAAAAATAAATTACAAATATTTATAATAAATTATTCCCAAATGATAGTAATTTATATTTAAAATATAATAATTAATATAAATGACAAAAATATTCTTGCATAGAGAGGACCCAGAAAAAGCTTCCAAATTTGAAGTTCTTTATTTCACTTCAAAGTCAGATTTATTTATTTATTTATTATTTTTTTTTGAAAGTTACAAGGTCAGATTTTCTGTAGCCCCTAACAATGCCTAGTTTTCAGCATTAGGTGAATGATACCAAATAGGGCAGACATACGGCAAAACAAGACGTTCAATTTTGAATCGTAGAATCTTAATTTAATAATTTAAATTTTTAAAATTTATTATTTTTAAAATTAATAAAAAATATTATAAAAAAAATTTGAATCATTGAATCAAGATTCTGCATTTCAAAATTGAGCAGTAAAATCTCACTGCCTTTTTTTTGCTGCAGCATCTGTTTCCCCACTTCTGCAGTCTCAGCCCATTTCCACTTGGCACCATTATTTACTTTAATTAATAAATTAAGAAAAGACAAATTAATACATAAAAGGAGTCATTTGATTTGATATTTTGATTGGACTGCACTGGTTTTCACTTTTCTATATATTTTTTTAAAATTTTTTCTTAATTTATTTTTCCTGAAAAAGGGATTCCAATAATTTGAACGTTTCGGTTAACATTTTAAATGGTATACGGTTTTAATCCGACCCAAGAGTTTTAATAAAGAGGGCGGTCTCAATTTGGGACCGTTAGATTGATTATTAAGTTAATCTAATGATGAAAAATATTATGTGAGCGATTCAAATATATATGGAACTTGAGTTCCCTTATTTTTTTTTTTGAGATTTATTACTAAAAATTTCCCCACCCTTAAAATAAAATAAAAAGTTACTACATTTTTTTTTTAAATAATCAAACAATTTATGTTACATGTCCTCTATTTTAACACAAATTTTCCTGTATGATTTTAGCACTCTTAGAATTATATTTTAAGCCCCCGTGCGTTATAATTTCTACGTCTCTTGTGAAACGGTAACTGTTCATATGAATAAAGAAAGAAACGTAAAAAAAAAAAAAGAGATTTATTGACATAAATTGTTAGTGTGACTATTTCTTATAATATGAGAGAGATTGTTACAAATACATACAAAAAAAAAAAAAAAAAAATTTATATAAGGTGTTCAATCCTAAATAAATAAATATATAAATTCGCGACAATTGATACTGATGTATATTATTTTTAAGCTTTGCATTCTCGACTCGTTCAAATTTCCTATTTTTTATTTCTGGCACTGCCCATTTCCGATGATCGCACATCATGAAATTTTATTTTATTTTTTGGGAGATAGTGGGTTTGTTGACATTAAAAAATATTTAGTTCTTGAACCTAAAATGGATATAAGCTACTAAAGAATTGGCTGAAATTTTACTTTTTGAAAAGAGTAGTTATATAATTCCATCCTCAAATTTGACTAGTTAAGCAAAATGAGAACATGCTTATGTCCCACTATGAACCTCGTTAAGCTTATTATAATAATAAATCAATTTTGAATGTTTAGCATAGTGAAAATGTAAATGATTTTTCAGGGTTTACGGTGATGAGGAAAGTTAGAACTTGTATTTCATATCTTCATCATGATGGATGCTATACCACCTCACTTCGTTATAATTACTTCGTACATAAGTAATTGGTACATATTTCTTTTTTAACTGGTTTAAGTTGATCACTTCATTTTTTAGAATGGTTAGTAATTACACAATTAGATAAATTATCACAATTACCCTTTATCATCATTGGGAGCGAGAACGAAACAAAATATCGTAAGTGCATAATTGATCTTTTGTTCTATTTGATTCAAAATTTAAAATGTTGATTTTTTATTTTTATCTAAAATTATATGCCAATTTGAATGTATCAATTATTTGTCAACGGAGGGAATAATTATATTTTATTATAGTACAAAAGTTGGGAGTGAATAATTCAAAATTTTTGGTTTTTGTAAAATTAAAGTAGTATTGAAGTTTGCCGCTTACCTTTTAAGTTGGACTTTTTTGCCATTTGGTATTTTAGAAAATTTAAGTTAAATATATCCAAATTTAATATCAAATTTTCTTTAAACCAAACAAACTGATTATCACACAACTTAAAAAGCACAATCAAAAGAGCTACCATAAAAGTGGGCTAAGAGTATGAAAGGGTTACAAAATTGAGGATGAACATTTTATTGTTATATATATTCCGATTTTGTTGAGAGCAATAGCTTGTGTGTCTGACCAATTTTGTTAATATTGGCGCTTTATTATTATTTATTTATAAAAGGTTATATGCACAATATCAACAAAATTTTTGGTCAGTACAATGATTACTTTGCATGTGATTAGAAGAAGAAATTTATCCCAAAAAACAAGGAAGTCCTTTCAATAAGAATTATTTTTCATCCCAATATACCAGAATTATTATTGGGAGTTTAGGAGGAATTACTTTGAAATAAAGATAAATTATCATTGGTATTTTTTGATCTAAAAATAATTATAATAAGTTTTTTAATTTATAGTAATTTATTATTAAAACATAGAAACTCCGTGCAAAAAAATTTTTGCGCAAAGAGTAAGCTACTTAAATTAGAATTGGAAAAAAAAATAAAAAATCAAATTAGGTTATTTTTATCAGGATAATTGTAAGTATAAATACTTTTCTTACATTATTATTTTACAGTATCATTAGAACTCCCGAGAAAAACACTACATTTACAAGATTTTAGGGAATTGCAAATGTGACCCCATACTTTCCGAACTTACATTCATACCCCGAGATTGAATCTTAAAGCATTAATTACTTTCACAACTAATTGAGTATTTTCTTAATGTTTTCGATTAAAAGAAGTGATAATTAACTATAAGAAAATGAGAATTATAAAATATTTACAATGCCTGGAAAACCTATGGGATTGCCACTCTTTAACCTCAGCATTGTTAATGAACTCTTTTTAACTTTACAATTTAAGATATTCAAATAATATGACATTGACATATATATAGATACGCTTACCAATTGACTGATCACATTAGGTCCTATAAACTCATAATCCAACATTTCAAATTACAACTTACTTAACAAAAACAAGAAAAAGAAACATTCAACTTGAAAGCGCAATTGAGAAACTACGAACTTCTTCATAAAATTCTCTCGGATTAAACCGACTTCCTTTTGTATAATATGTCTAGCAGGAAAATGCTACGAGCCATCGTGTTGGTTGGTCAATTACCATAAGAGTGATCGGTTCCGCATCAGCATTACCCATGTGCTGACGTGGAACAAATCTAACACGAATTGTCCAACCAACACAATAACCGATAGCATTTCTCTATTACCGAATTCACTCGAGAAAATCAACTTTGTCAAACTCCACGGGCGCCTTTTCATGCCCATATCTAATTGCTACCAAATGACTTGTGTCCCCTTCCAAATAAGCCCTTAAAAAAGCCACAATAATCCCACCAACAAACAATCTCATGGGCTCTCTAGTCTTGCCATTTTTGCACAAGCAATAAGTAGCTTTCCCTCTAATCCCATTTGTCTCATCATCTAACACATCCATATGACCATAGTCCTTAGCCACAAAATAACAAGCTGGCTTACAACATTCATTATAAAAATTCTCATGATTCACTCCCTTAGGGGCACAAGGGGGGAAAAGAGGGTTCCTTTTAACTTCCCCTAACCCCGAACCGATGACTAGGACCGGCATTTTGAGATCGAACGAGCAGGGCTTGGAAGTGAGTACGGGTGGTGGGGTTTGATTTCCTGTGTCCATTCCATCGACAGGGTCTATACCGATCAAGGCGGACAATTTTGAGGAGGTTTTGATGATTTTGCCCAAGGCAAGGGCGAAAGCTGCTTTTCCACCTCGGCTATGGCCTGAGAGAGCGATTTTATTCAAATTTGGTTGGATATGGGGTGGGAGGAACTGCTTAAGACCTTGTGATAGCCATTCGGTTATCGCTGCAATGGATTTGATTTCTTCGGTTGCATCAGGTCCGGCTACTGTGTATAGCTGCATTGGAGTAGAAAATGAAATGCAACATTAGTCGTACCCAAAAAATTGTGTCACCCTTTATTTGTTTTAATTTCATCGTACATAATTTCAAATTCTGAAACTGTTAGGGATTATGATTCTCTATTATTCTTACCAAGTTTCTAAAAATATTACTTTTTCATTGCTCATTAGCATTACTAGGAGTCGTGTTTATGACAATAAGTCGTGACCCAGGTAACCAGATCAGGAGCGGGATCCCGACATCATCAAAATTGAAAAGAACCTTAAGGTAAACCGACATGACAAAGAAAAAGCGTACACGTCTCTCCATGAAGGATTTTCGGCGACTTAGGCCGTGACTATAAAAAATTAGGTAACTTTATTTATCTAGAATTGAATGAACTAAAACGTCCAAACAAAATAATAATAAATCAATAAAAGAATAAAAAAAATTACGCAAGACCCTAATTATATTATTGTAGATTGGTTACTTCAAAAGAAAGGGAAAAGAATATAATACATACAGAATCCTAAACAATCTACTAAAGGAATAAAGAAAATAAGAAAAATCGCAAACATGAGTTGACAGACAAACTTGTTATCATCCATACCAATCAAACCAACCAAAAGAGATGTATATAAAAAGTTCTTCACCAACAAAGCTTTAAAAGGAAGAAGCTTCAAGATCAAAATGGATTGGTAAGATGGTGATGTGTTCGGCATGATTTATGTCTCTCTCTTGTATAAGTAGGTGTGTGTGTGGTGGTACTAAATACACCAAGAAAAGAACGAAAAGTAGAGAGAAAAAGGAGTGTGAGCATTGTTTGCTCAGAAAAATAGAATTGTGTGAAAAAATAGTAAGTAAATTTTGTATACATTTTTTAGTGATTTTTAATTAAATCTATCTCCTCTCTGCGGACATAGGTACAATTGGCCGAATCACGTGAAACTTGATGTCCTTTTTATGCTTGCTTAGATTTTTTGTATTCCCAACAAGTGGTATTTTTTCTCAACTGTGAATTTTTGAACTTGTTCTAAAATTGCATGCGAACATATAATTGGATTCTCCATTCCAAGCTGAGAATTTTAGTGCAAATATCAAGTCAATCGGAGTTCGGGGTGGACCATATGTGCTAGTCAATATTTTTGCGCGGGGTCAACAAGCGCCATACGTGCGGTGAGAGGAAGAAGACGAGTGAACTTAGTCGTGCACGTGCGTAACACGTGCCGGGTTGACCCAGTGACCCGTGAACCGATTCGGTGGAACCTATAACAAAAAAACCAAAACCAGTTGAACCGTTGTACAATGAGCCGAACTGGAACCGGTGACCAGTCAAACGTTGACCGTTGACTGGTTCGACCCGGCCCAAAATTTACTTGGACTCAACCCGACTAGACCCGGGTCTGCCATGTTAGCAAACAGAATATTTTAATGCCGTCAACAAAATATTCCTTTTCCATTAAGGAATATTCTCTTTCTTTTTGGGGGCAATTCCAGCTCATTCCAGCTCTGATTTGGGCATACTAAGAAGCGTTTCCAAGGTTTTTGATCGTTCTGAGAGTAAATGTGACCTATGATTTTCGAGATTCTGCTTCAAAAATATAATTTGGCAAACTTGGGTACAAAAATCATAGAATCAATTGAAGATTTTAATTATGATGCTATGATCAAATTAACGACAACCAACTATGCCTTATGGAAACCTCAGATGAAAGATCTTCTCAACTGTAAAGATCTGTATGATCCTATTGAAGGAGAAAAGCCAAACGATTAATTTGTAGATGTCTGGATGAAAAAGCATATAGAAACTATTGGTTAGATCAACAATGGATTGACAATAGTGTTTTTCACTACGTCGCGCAGGAGATCGATACGTATTTGCTTTGGAAGAAGCTAGAAAAAATATTCCAAGCGAAGACTGCTCGAAACAAGGCATTATTGATGAGACGTCTTATA
>MKEJ01042099.1:0-15505 GCA_001753735.1 Embelia ribes | reverse complement strand
AAAAATATTTAATTATTTTTAGATATTTAAATAAAAAAAATATATCAATTATTCGTTTACCATATTTCCTATTTTTCACCCTATAAAGTCCGATAATTATCCCTCCAAAGCCAGCGCCGTGAATTTCACTGTATTAAACTCTCTCTCTCTCTCTGTGGGCAGTAGGAAATATGCAGATCTTCGTGAAAACCCTAACCGGGAAGACGATTACCCTCGAAGTCGAATCGAGCGACACCATCGACAATGTCAAGGCTAAGATCCAAGACAAGGAAGGAATCCCCCCAGACCAGCAAAGTTATTTTATTTGGTTGTTTTTGGTTTTTTCTTCTTCTTTTTTGTTTTTTTTTTTTAATGGGGTTATTTTTGTGTAGGGATTCCGCCGGACCAGCAGAGGCTGATCTTCGCGGGTAAGCAACTTGAAGATGGCCGTACTCTTGCCGACTACAACATCCAGAAAGGTATCATCTTTGCATACATTATGTATGTATTTATTGATTAGATGTATTTCAAAAGTTGTATAAAGGGTATATATTACGTTGGAAATTATAATTGTTTGGGGATTTGCATGTGCATATGTATTGTAATTGACAGTTATACCTCATCTAGAAAGGTATCTAATTTGCTTATATATATGTATGTGTGTGTATAGTTTAATACGTATGCTGGCTGTTTATTGTTCTCATGGAAATGTAAAACTGGTGTGGAGAAAATTATTGTTGCCGGGATTTGCGTATATGCATACAATGGCAAGCCAGGGTGCCCGAGTAGAGGTCCAGATTCTACTAGGGTTCTATATTTTTTTCTTGGGGACCGTATAGAATAAGCTATTAAAATCATTTCAAAATTTATACAAAATTTCTAAAGAAATTACCAGGGCCGGGCCTCCGCACATGTATGCATATGTATTGTATGTGGAAAATATGAAATAGAGATGCGTGTGTCTATTGTCTAGGACTAAGGAGGTGAAATGAATTTCTTTAAAAACACAAAATTTCTTGAACATGTACGTGGTGAAAAATTTTCAAAACTCCAAAATACTATCTGCGTATGTATGGTTAGATATGCAAGTTGTATGATAGGTTGTTTTCATGGTTAGTGTAAGGGATGTATTGTACTACTTTGGAAATTAGAATGATTAGATTTACATGTATGCACATGTTTTGTAGTAGTATTTGATAGTTTTCCAGGATTAAGGAAGAAAAATATCATTGTTGGAGATTAGAAGTGAATGTTTTGGTCTTTTAAGGATTGTAGAATTACTTCAAGAGATGTATGCTGTCTGCTTGATATTTTCATGGATGGTGTTTTTAATCTTCGGGGAAACATAAATTTTGGGTATTTATATTTATGCTTATGTATTGTTTATGAAAGTTTTAATTCTAGAGATGTATGCTTTTCCTTTCCAATATGAGGGACCTTTCCAATATGAGGGAGGGAAAATACAATCCTTGGTTAATGTCATAAATAGAAAATAGTTGTGTTTGTCTACGATGAATTGAATAAATTCATATATTTTTCGTGTTTAATTGTTGACCTCATAAATATGATTTCAAATTTTAGTGTTTTATTAGAGATGTATAGTTTTCATCTTAGTTATATATGGAATGCATTGAAGTTTGTTAACTCGTTACTTCAAGAATATACTTGCAAGGATTTACATATTACATATGTATTGTATTTGTATGTGACACCTAAATACTTTTAAGATTGATTCTTGGAAAGAACTTTGTATACAGAACACTACGATACTTTATGAAATTTTTGCATTTTGTTTCTAGGGTAAGGGAAAGGATAGTTATTTTAGATTTTCGCTGTTTGGGATTTGAATGTGATCGTTAAGCTGTTGGAGGAAATATGTAAATTGTTATTTGTTGTTACTTTTAATGTTGAGTTGACAATCCTTGGAGCTTTATAACCTAGTAATTTCGCTTTTTTATTGTTCTTTTAAAATTTGAATTTCAAGATTGGATTTTTAATTGAATGTTTTTTAGAGTCCACTCTGCATCTGGTTCTGAGGCTTAGGGGTGGCATCATTGAGCCATCATTGATGGCTTTGGCAAGGAAGTACAATCAAGAGAAGATGATCTGCCGCAAGTGAGTGTCTTTTCTTCCTATTATATATAGCTATTTTTCTTTTTAATGATTTATATTGAAAATGGGAATTGGATTATTTTTTTTTGTTTCTGTTTTTATCAAGAGATAGATCTGTGCAATTGTCTGGTGGTTTCTCAATCTTTTTGTTCGATTATCGTATCATTTATTATGTTTTATTCAAAGTTGAAGACTAATTTTATGAAGGAAGTTGTATAAAAAAGGAACCTCTAACTGAATTGAATTTTATATTTGGTGGTCATCAGAGTTTTCATTTAGTCGACCACTTAGCATGTTTTGAAATCGGGTGTATATATTGCAACGTTGACATAGTACTGAATTAGTTTGAAGGACATATAGTCAACCCATTGACAATCTGGGATTACATTAGTGCAAGGTATTAGTAAGTTTTAAGTGCTTGTGATCATTTAATGGATTAGAGATTAGTTTTGCTATACTGGTTTATACATTGACGGTAGTACTAAACTAGTTGAAGGTTTGGTATGTTTTAAGCTCTTATGATCAGTTAATGTATTGAGAGTATTTCTTCTAAACTGGTTTATGCATGAGGATGTATATGAGACATTAGCCCGCTGATTCTACAGTCTTTGTTAGATTTTGTTATTTGTTCCCGATTGATTTAACATTTGTCTAGACTAGTTTATAATTGCCTCCTCTCCTTCCCTAATAGGTCCTTTGACTGGGAATTGTATGGGCTTTAATAAACTCACTAGTGTTCCACCGCAGTGTGCTTGTGCTGCATTAACTGTATTACTCAAAATATTAGAACAAGGATTCTTTAGCTATATGGCTTTTTTACTTATTTGATGAGGTTATTTCAGAGTTGCATTGAACCTTTATAGCTTAAGATGAAATCAGTTTCCAGAATTTGTTGCTAACATTTTAAACTGACTGCTTAATGATTGTGTTGCACCTTGCGTGCAGTAACAGTATGTATTTAACTCGAGAACTTGATGTTGTTCAGGTGCTATGCTCGTCTGCACCCACGTGCCGTGAACTGCAGGAAGAAGAAGTGTGGTCACAGCAACCAGGTGTTTATGCTACTTCTCTTCCTCTTGTTTCCGTTCTACTCTTTCGATCCAACTGTAATTTATAGCAACAAAATTTATCGTTGTTTTGCTGAGCTGTGTTGCTCACTTTTCTTTTGACCTTTGTGAATTTGCAGCTAAGGCCCAAGAAGAAGATCAAGTAGATGATTGGTCAAAGCTTCAGAGTATCTCTCGCTGTTGGTTCTTTCAATATATGCTGGTATTTTAGGATTAAGTTTTCAAACTGCTGTTTCGGTTGTAGACTGTTTTCTGCTTTTCCCTTATTATGATTCTGTTGCTACGTGGCAATACACAGATTCTTCTTTTGATGAATGTCAACCATAGATAATTCTAGTTTTGTGCTGAAAGTATTGCTTGATCATATGTTGGCATGGTCAGTTTTTGTCGGTAGTTCAGTAATCAAAATTTAACTTGGTAATTTCTAATATTTTGGTTGGCTTAACATTGGTAAAATATACATATTATTGGAAAAAATAAGTGAACAAACATATTTGCGAAGATATCTACTTAATAGCTCAGTCCGCATCTTAATATTGAGTAGGGTATAAACTAAAGCTTTATAGAGTAAGTTGAAGATTAGCATAGGTACGACACTTATCCTGAAGAATACGCTTGCAAGTTTATGCTATGTTTTTTGTTCAACATGCTTCTGTTGCTACCAACATTTAGTTAATGCATATAATTCAAATATAAACATGTCTGCCAACAAATTTTTATTTTTAAGTTTTAACCAAACTCAGTTCAATAAAATTGTAAAGAGGTGAACTGCGATTACAAATTGGACACAGCCTAGGTGATTCACCAGGTTACTCTACCTACAATCACCTCATTCCTGACCCCGACTATCTCGGGTGCTCCCCACCATGCCATGCCTTCACCAAACCTACTCAGACACTGCCGGTGGCTCTTTCTCGGTATTCCAATTGAACACTAGACTCTTCGCTAGATGATCGATACCTCAGATTGGAGACCACTGCTTCACTGGTGGAGCAGAGGTGTGAAGTAAGATAGTGATAGTAGAGATCAGAGATGTGCAGTAGGTGAGAGTATGCGTGGAGCTCATTGTGAGAGACATTGGATGCGTTCTGGACCAAAATAATAAATTGGATGCGTTGTAGACAAAAAAATATATAATGGAGCTGAAGCAGCATTTTTCCCAAGTTTGTAGTTTCCTGTTTATATTTTTATAAATTAAAAATAACATAAACAGATTTAGTGGACACATTTTTTATTTCCAGTTTTCAAAATTTTGAAAAAATAAACAGAAAATCTTGAGATTTCGAATCGAGCCCCGTTGCTTTTGTGAACTTGGTATTGAATAATAATACCCATCAATATTTTAATTTACATGAACTAAAAAAAGAGTAATTTTTGGGTTTGTAATTCTCGAGCTTGAATTAAGTGGAGGCCTGAAATTGAATGTAACAGGGCAATGTGGATGTGTAAATTCTCAACCATGAACTCGCAAGCAGCAATTACATGTTAATTTTTAAACCCCATCCTAACTAACCCTCGAGCACTTGCTTGTTCTCGATTTTCTATTAATTAACATGATGCTTCTTGTTGGTGTGCACCATTGGTGATACTAGGGTTCTCTTTTCTAGATGGACATCATCTAATCGTATAAAGGAAAAAGAAAAAAAAGGAGCATCTCAACAACAGCAAAATATTGAATGTATATGATTTTCTAATTCGAAACGACCATTCTATATTTGATACTGGAGCAATATTCTTCTGGAAAACAAAAGGAAGATGTTTTGGGATTGAAAAAGTTTTGAGGATTAATGTTTATAGAAGGTCAATTGAGCAGTGCTTCAAATTCCAATAGCATTTTGGGTACCAAATATTCTATCTTTAAAATTTTGATTTTCAATACAGATTTATGCATGCTTGTATCACCTCTACTAATCTGCTCTCGACTCGAAACTCTGGATTAGTTTTCCCACAAATTAACAGTTAAGCAATCGCTTGAAATTGTCTGTTAGACTAAATTCTCTTTCAGGTTTGGTTAGCTTAATCTCATTATCGTAGTGTTTAATTTCCTTAATTTTGTTTTGCTCATGTCTAAAAACCAAGCGTGAAGTGAAAAATAGATCAGAATCACAACGAATTGAAAACCATAAAGCTCTTACAATTCATTATTTCTGTACATTCCGTGACACTATCGCTTACTTAATCCGTTCAGGACCAAACGTCCCACCACTGGTAGCTACTACCGGACCGGTCAAGTAGACCCCCCGACTCGAGGCTTCCCCAATCCTCGGGCGACGACAGCGTACTATCAGCTGGGTCCACCATGTTTGGCAGCTCAGGCTCTTCGTCTAACCCGAAATACTCGGCCTTTATGCTGCTGTCCTCATCCGAGAGGACACCTATGTTATGTTCTGATCTCTCTAGCGACAAACTGGGCTTCAGCTCATCATTTATTCCAATGCTTTTGGCCTTTGTTTTCAATTCCATTTCTCGCTTGGCTTCATCTCCACCGTCGGTGTGGTTTCCTTCCCGGGATTTTTTCATCTGCTCGTTCAGCTTCTGCATCTGCACAAAATTATGCGAGATAGTGTTGGTAAGCTTTTGAACGAAATAAGGTTTGTGTTTGGTCAATTTACTAGTCCGTTAATTAGAACAGATTCTACATTTGATCTTAGCTGTACATACATATGTATGCGTACTGAATAACATTTACCTGCACATGTAAGGCCAGCTTCTCTTTTTCCAAGGTCTCGAACCGAGAGGCCAAATCGTTGTAATTGGCTAGCAGGGCACCATAGTCCCGCTCGAGCTGCTTTGACTTGTATCGGGCCCTCTTGTTTTGGAACCATATTGCCACCTGTCTCGGCAGCAGCCCGAGCTCCCTCGCCACCTGAACCTTCTTCCTAGGCTCAAGCTTCGACTCGGACTCGAATATCGTCTCCAGCGACTTTATCTGCTCGTCGCTGAACCGTCTCTTGTTCTTGCTCTTCCTCTTCTTCGGCAAAGTGTAGCCATCGTCGTGATCGCCGCCGCCGTTCATCATTGTCATCATGTTTCTGTATCTGTTCAATGGAATGTGGAATTTTGAGTTTGGGTTTTTGTTTTTGTTTTTGGTGTTTTTTGGGGCTCTCTCAATTCCTATTTATACCACATACTTTTTCTAATTGGGTACTTTTTCTTAGCTTAAATTGCTTTTCTTCTAGCACCGTGAGCCAAATTCTCGGAGCCATGTTTAGGCACACTGAGTGAGCGTTAAATATTTGATTGTAGTTTTTTTATTAAGATTTGACTGCTTATCTTTTAATATGAATTTTTATCTTTTTTATCCTAAAATATTTTAAGAAATTATCTTGATGCACATAGCTTTTCCATTCATATGAAAGAGGCATTTTTTTAAACTTACAGTTTGAAACCGAAAAAACCCCAAGTCAATTTTTGAAGATGAAAATAAAAAGTCGTACATCATTCAGATTGCTTGTAGCTTTTTTAAGTTACAAAAATGAGTATACTGCACTTGATTTTGTTTTTGAAATACTTTAATGATTTCAAAGGCAAAAATAAGGTAGGAATTGTGTTTTGCGGATCAATTTTGTTACTTTTATCCCCGAATTTATCTTAACAAAACAAACCATTTTAAAAACGTTCAAGCAGTTGATTTTGTTGGCTATATATATATATATATATATATACAATTGTTAAAAAATAAAAACATGAAAGAAATGGAACTTTTTAATCATTTCATTGCTTTGAACCCTAAACCCAGTGAAAAAGACAATTTTCGCCACAAGAATAGAAAATAAATATATTAAGATTTTCCATCTAGAAAATTCTATTTTTTTAAAAAAATTTCCAAAGTGAGTTAAATTAACATATGTTGTAATCACTTGCCGGTGACAACATTGAAATTTATGACCAGCTTGATTGTGACGTTTAATTTGCCTTGTCTTACATGGAAGTAAATTTCTCCGTAAATTGCCTTCGTGGCATCCGTTTATTAATATTTAAATTTAGTGACAACTCCATTTCCAGTGATATTTATCTCTAAATATATTATAATTTGTTGTCTTAATCATGGTAGTCATTGTCATTATCACCATAGTCCAATTAAGTTTTGTCCTTTAACCATGTACATGATTCACGCCCTACCACCACAACCTTGTGAAGTCATCCATCCAATTTATTTTATATACTATAAAAAATTTATAAATAAATTTAACTATTCTAAATTATTATCCCTCTGTCCTATTTTAATGTTTCTAGTTTTTTTTCACAAATATTTAAAAATATCAATTAATATTTTTGAAATTCATAATATTTTTATTCTCTTTTCTACTATAGCCTTTATTAATACTATCATTTTGTACAACTCATGATAGATTGAGTAATTAAATGACTATAATAAATAATAATATTTTATTAAAATAAAAATTTTAATTATTTTTTTTTAAAATAAAAGTTGGACTATATGTTGAAATTGACTAAAAATAAATGCAAGACCATTAAAATAAAACGTAGGTAGTAAATGTTTCCATATCTACCCCTAACGTTAAATAATAGTACTTGGTAGTACAAAATACGAAACACAATAAGGAAGGGTGTTTTAAAAAAATTATAATTTTTTTGTATATTTATTTTTAAAAATTATACCAAGTTTTTCGACAAATTGAAATAAAAAAGTAACAAAATAAATTGGACCAAGAAAGTGTCACTCTCATCGTGTTGAAAGACTTAGGGACAGCACCGGATAGCCTTCATGAAAATTATCTCTCGAACCTTCGAATTTTCTAAAATATTCGTATATTAGTTTACGAAAAATTATCAAAAAGACCCCTGGGCTTGATCATTTATCAATTCAATTTTAAACTTTTTATTTTTATAAATTATAACTCTAAGATTACAAAAGTTATCAAAAAGGTCCTCATGAACAATTTTACCCTTGATTTCAAGGGTAAATTATATTGTGATAAAAGTTTTTGCATGGAATTTATGTTATACTAAAGAATAATTTTTCAATAATATACCAATTATTAAATTCTATATTTATACATTTGAATTAGTTTTATAATTTTTAATTATTTATTTCAATAAAAATAATAGTTTGTAAATTTAACTTGTTTAATCTATATTAAAATATTTTTTATTTGTTTAGTTGCTAAAAACGTTTCGAAGCAAATTAAATAATTAATTAAATATATGCTTAAAAATAAATAACTGAACATAATAGATTTAATATATTTTTTTTCCAAAAAAAAAAAAAAATGAAAATCAAATAAATTGGTGTACATAATAACCAACTTTGATTTAGATAATCTTTTTTGCTCCTGTATATTTTTACCATTGATTTTTTTAATTCATAAACTAACATCACTAAATATGCATTTTATGTTATTAATATTTATTCATACGTGCGTGCAATAGTTTTAAATATATCAAAAATTTAAAATGTTAAGTGTATAAAACTTTTCATTTTTCTTATCTTTTCATAAACAAAACCTTAATATTATGTAATTTTAATCATAATATAGTGTGAAATAGAGAGGTTTCAACAATACAAAGGCAAAATAGTCCAAATTATGCCAAAAGGATATTTTTGACGAGTTTTTCAAATCTTAGGGTTGTAATTAAAAAACATAAAACTTTAAGACTAAATTGATAAATAATCAAACCTTGGGCGTGTCTTTGATAATTGCCCATTAATACACATGTTACTGTTGATCTCTCCGTACACAAATAATTACAACATTTGATTTTTTTACGTAGACTTAAGCAAAATAAATAAGCAAAATTTTGAATATTGAATGATAAAAAATGATTACAACTACCCTTATATTATTTTGTCTTATTTTTTTCCACTATAACTTTAAGGGGACAATAGTGATAATTCATAAAATTTAGTTATGATTCATCCTCTAAAAGAGTAAAGCATGCAATTTTTTTTTGGCATCTAATAAAACAAAAAAAATGCTATTATTTATAGAGGAAGAGAGTCTATAATAACTAGAGGTGACGGTTTTACCAAAATTTCGATCTCACGAAAAAACTTAGGTATAATTCTGCGTGGCCGTCTCGACAAAAATCTTACATCTATCACTGACTATAGCCTTAGTAAGGGTTTGTGAGGACCGTGAATACATATGGCCATCGTATCTGCTGATGTCTTATATATGAATGTCGTGGTGACAGATTATTTCATTCCCAAAATGTATATTTTGTTAAGAAATTCGGACTTCTCTTTTGTAGATTAAATTGTTAGAGTCCCCCTAGTTTTGAGCTCACATACTAAAGTTTATACCCATTTACACCTAATAATTTCATGTATTGATTTTATTAGAATAAAATTAGTAAAAGTATATTTAATTATATAAAAACCTAGACAAATGTTTTATATATTAAATGAGTTGGTAATATTAGCCATTATATTTACTTAATAACCTAAGGCTGTGGAGATTTAAATTAAATAAGAAATAAAGTTTAATGGAAATTATAATAACTATTTATAAGCCAAAAGTAATGGTTGAATAAAAATTAATAAATAAATGAATAAACGCGTGTACATGCTACTAAAAGAAATGGACAACATTGGACACGTGGCATGATAGTGACCATATATAAAATGGCGGTAAAACGGTTTTATAATATAGATTTAATAGCAATCTTTGGATCAAGTCTCTGGATACATCAATGATAGAAATAATTATTAGCAATTAAAAGAAGTTATAAGCTGAGAAGAATTGTAAAAAGGCAAAAGTCATTCGAAGAAAAATGATCCGGGACTCAAATAACATTTCCTTATATCTTGTTTCGGTTTTTATCATTAGGAGTAAGATTAACATAGTGTAGATTAATTTTTTCCTTTATCAAGTTGTAGTTCAAAGCAGTGTTAATAGTTGTTGTAGCCATTTCACGTTCAGTTTACAATAAAAAAAAACTTATTTCAATTTCGTTTCCCGGTGCAAAATTTCATTAGAAGTGCCTAAAGCTATCAAAAAGATTTTGAAACTAAGGTATTAAAATTTATAAATCCACTCTTGAAAAAGGGTTAAAAGTAGTGCATTTGAGCAAATTAAAATTTCACTTAATATTATTACAGTCTTCCCATCTCCACTCGAAACTACCAATCTTGTCAATTTACTCCATGAACTATTTAATTTTGATTGCCATGACCTTCTTTCATGAAAAATGGCATTAATACTCGTTGATACACGTGCATATTCGTTAAGAAAAAAATAAAATAAAAAATAAAACAAACTTAGCTTGTCTTTATAGAAGTTTAGCTAACCGTGCCATTTGGCTGACTAAAACTGGAGGACGGCATGTTCCCATGACTTCCTGAATTTAAATAGAATTTGTGTATAAAATTTAAAAAATTGCAATATTCGACCCCTAAAAAGTGAAAGTGTTAGCCCTAATATATGTGGAACCAAAAAATGCATTCTTCTATCGAAAATATTAAGTACACCCCTGATCGTTCCCAAACTAAGAAACTAAATATGCTCAAACTCACTTGCGTTACGAAAAAGTGAATTTTTTTCCTTCTTTTCTTTTCTTTTCTTTTTTTTGCAATTGGCGCATATTTTGAACGTGGGTTGGTTTATCCAACTCCTTTGCTAATACGTGAAAATGGTTATAATTTACACTACTTTTGTTATCCATGTTGGACCGGTGAATCGGTAGAAGTTGATTTTTTTTAGTTTTTATTTTTTTATCTTGTATTTCGATGGAAGTAAGATAGGTTATTTATTAGGCAGTGACTCCCAAAAAAATTATGTCGGCTTGATCAATCGATAATAGTTCAAAAGTGCATCTACAATGTTTTCATAAAAATAACCTATCTACATTAAAAATGCTCACGTACCCAAAATTTTGAATTTCTGTATTTGTCACAATCCTAATACGGATTATTAGGAACCTATTAGACATCTTGGTTTTATGTTATTTGTATAGGGTATATTATTGAATGCTGTCATACATGTTTAAGTATACAATTTTAATTAACTTTTATTAGGAAAAAGTATTTTTTGGGTTCTTTCGGTAGCACAAAGCGTGTCCATTGTAACTGAAATCTTTTCCATTTGTTTCGATGTCAGTCATGATTAATAATTTTCGCGATATAAAATTAATATGAGTATAAAAACTTTTAAAAATATATTTTCTTTTTTCTATCAATTAACGATTTTTATGTTTATCGGAAACTTGATTAATTATCATATATTACATAATCTTCCTTAATTACAACCAAAGTATGCTAAATTTGGCGGTAGTCATCATCTCAAGGCTCAAGCATAGTTGCCGGTTGGAATTGATCTAGTAGTTTGTTAAATAGAATTACAGTAATTTTGTAAATTTTTTAGGCTAAAATTTTTAGTGTAAAATTTTTTATTTATAATTTTAGCATTAAATTTATAATATAATTTCTTTTTGTATATAAACTCAGTCACCCTCATAAGTTTTATACTTATATACTCTGTATCCATCTTATCCTGGGTTTCGAAAATAAAGACAATTACAGTGAAACTGATCTCAAGCTCGCAATGCCCATCTCCATTCAAATACATCTCTCTTTTAAAAAAATAATAAAAATAATCAATTACTTATCTTAATTAATAATATACTGTCGTAACCTTACAAGCAATACATTAATTCAAAAACAAAATAATCACAACCAAGGGCTACAGTTGCTAATTAGACAAGTACCGATCACACATGACACGTCACCCACTGGGTAACTGACACATAAACTTGGTCAAATCATAGTCTATCCAATTACGTCGTCCTCTTGCTTTGGTCCCCACCATGACGTGGCAAATATCTGCGGTGCAGATTGAAAGTTATTACGTGGGCCCCAGGTGATATGACACGTAGACAGGGTTGTACCGGAACAAGATTTTAGTGTGTACAGGTGTCGGTCTGTCTTATTCTACTTTTAAATTTTAATTCTGTCCATGCCAAGTGTAAATATTGATGCTGATTTATGTTCCCAAAAAATCTTCTTGGCGTTTATGGAGGGGAGATATACTTCATGCTTACCAAAATTAAGGATTTGTTTTATAAGAATTTTTTGCTAAAAAGTTGTTTTCAAGGAGGGGAAAAATAGTTTTAGATTTTTAGTTTTTATACTTATAATCTAAAATTTTAAATTTAGCTGACAGGTGTAACTGTTAAAGTTTGTCCCACGTCGTTTATATAATGATATACAGTGTGCAGTTTATAATGTGCCCACTTCTTTGGGATGTGTAAACAGAAAATTCGGATAATATCTTACACAAAATTTCCGAATCCGAATTATCTAAAAATAATATTAAATTTTCAAACCCGAATTATTCGAAAATAATATTGAATTACCCAAATTCGAATTACTCGAATTATTTATAATAAATTCGAATCGAAGCCGAACTCGATTTGGGCTAAAATTCGAACCCGAATTATCTGAACCGAACATGAATTATATGTATAAAATGAAGTCCTTTTTTGAATAATTTATACATATATAATATAAAACGATGTTTAATTTTTCAGGCATTTTGGGTAATTACTTGAACCCGAATTTCCAAATTACCCGAATTTTTTTAAATATAAAAAGCAAACCTAAACCCAAACTAGAATTTCGGATAATTCAGGCCGGGTACCTAAAATTTTGCTCTCCCGTACATCTTCTTTATATTAATAGGGATAAATATGTATTTTTACAAACAATGATACCCAGGGGTTGTTACGATAAACACCCAAACTCCCTGCTTCTCACTGCTATAATGAAAAAATGCAAGGAATGATTAGATAATATTTTAACAATGGTATTGTTTACTGTTATAAATATTGCCACATGTTAGTTGAAAGGACAAGTGAAAAAATATTATTTCTCTACATTTAATGCTTAATTAATTCGACCATGTATTGCCTTAATTACCATTCTTATCTTGTCCGAACCCTTACTTACTTAAGTATCGGAGAGTTTATGGACAACCCACCCTGAACACACTTTTACGTACCAAGAGGAAGTTTTGAGAAAGACCTTCTAGAGATAGGAGTAGGGTATGTAAATAAGTACCAATGGGAAGAAGTTATTAGCTGAAAGTGAATGAGAAGATTGGGAAGATTCAAGCTCAGGGTATAATATTCGAACTCTTGGGATTGGAATATTTGTCAATGGGGAGAGTATATCCGACTTATCAATTAGATTTACTTTTTTCAACCGGTGCCGTTTGTAGGAACTTATAGTAGTAGAAGCTTTTAAGTTCTCGAACCCACTACTTTCAAAACAAACACTAAAAATGCAAATGAATATGTTGAAATCTCCCAACACAGAGAACCCCCCTCCACCGAATTGAACTCTCAACAATGGATATATCTCTGTAAGCCAAACTTCTTCCAAAGTTGCCCAAAATTCTTCCGAAGTTGCCCAAAATTCATCCATCATCCCTTCTTTTCATTCTACTACGATGCCCCCTGGCTTCGTTACCTGAAGCACTCTTTCTGATCTGATCTTGCTTGAAATACAATCAAGACTCAATCAATATATAATGAACAATCAAAGCTCCTTTAACAATCCTCCACAACCTTTGGATCTGAAAACCCTAATCACTTCCATTGTGCAAGAGCAAATTAAAATTGCCCCCATTTCCTCGGGGTTAACTCTCAGATGAAGAAACAATCCCCTCTTTCCTAATCCTGAATATGAACTTATAAAAATTGATCACACTGGTGAAAGGGCTCCTTCGAACCAACCTTAGCAGCTAAATAAAATCCCAACACTCGTGATCATATATATCGTGGACCCAGATAACATCCCTCCACCCACCCTACCATATCTAATGTGAGATGTGAGGTAACACGAGAAGATTCCATTCTTGTTAGAAAAAGGAGATCCTCCTCTCCTAGAGGAAATGATGTGCAAAGGGGAAGGTCATATGACTATCGCGCCTTAGGGCCAAAATCACCAGTTCTTCCAATATAGCTAGTTCTTCCAAGTTTACCAGTTTCATCCCGTTTCGGGAAGATGGCTAAGAGTATGTTTTAGATGAAGATAAATAATATTTTTCCAAATATGTATCGAGTGTACCCCAGAATCCCGACCCCATCCTACTCATTCAAACCCGAAGTGGTTGCCAAAGGCAGAACTGACTCAACTTGGGCCCAATCTAATTAGGAGGATGGGATTTGAAAACTCATGCTCGGATGCCAGATCGGCCAGATCTCGATCTTGCCATATGCCAATCCTCATTAAGGGGGAGTCAATTGACACTCCCAGGAGTCTCGAAGAAGGAGATTGGTGCACCTTGAAGACCCTCCTTATCCCCGAACAACTATGGACAAACAAGTTAAATGTATTATCGGAGGAATGGCCCACTTTCCATTGAGAGCCGACATTCTATCTGAACTAACACCACGAAACTACAACCCTCTTGTCCTTCCCATGTGTGACGGGGTCTCAGATACAAGCATACATTTGATGCATTATTGCCAAAAAAGGTTAGCTTGGAGCTCTAACGAAAGCTTACCATGCAAAATTTGTATAATTGTTGCAAGGACACTAATTAACTTTATTTAATTTGTAATAAAGATGCAAGAAATCATGAGGTAAAAATTTGTAGATAACAAGAAACTTGAAAGAAAATGTTTGTGGTATTAACAGTAAATTGCTATTGGTAGAAATGTTTAAGTAAAATTTCCTTAATTTTGCTTTACCAAAATGGGTCATTTTGTTAAATTTTCTATTAAAATTGGTTAAATATCAAATTATTTTCAAAAGTCGCCACTTGTAACAAGGAAAAATTATATAGGTGCATGACATCTTCTAAATTGACAATTAACTCTTCTCTTGTATTCTAATTAAATTGACTACATGAATTCCAATTTTGTAACATGTGGATGAAAATAAGTTGGCTTTTTAAATATAGGAAGTTATATTTTTCACTCAGACTTTTGGATTTTTAATAAAAAAAATAGTTTGGAAATTATTATACAATTATTCGAAATTAAAAATATTATTTTCACTCATTTATTCGTATTTTCTCTATTGGTTAGTTGTCATGTGCAAGTTTAGAACTTGCCATATATGTATTTACAACAATTTCTATAGATTTTATGTTCTCCTCCCTTATTTTGACAATATTTAATTAGATTTTTTATTTATAAATTATGTGTATAAAAATCAATAAATAATTGAAACAACAGAAGAGTGGTTATTTTGCTTACATATAAGAAATATTATGCCTATCTACACACAATTATTCTCACATTTTGTTTATTTTGCGTCTACTTAATGCAATGTATTAAAAATCGAACCGGACCGGCCGGTTCATAGACCAGTTCGGATTATCCTAAAAACCGGATGTGGTTTGAACCAATCAAAAAACCGGTCAAAACCGGTCAAA
>MKEJ01042098.1:0-14217 GCA_001753735.1 Embelia ribes | reverse complement strand
AAAAAAAAAAAAAAATTGGGAAAAAGTTCAAGTGAAACCTTGTGTAAATGGATGGTGCAAATTGTAATTAGCCCCCCCTTTTTTATAAAGTTATTGGAAATGGTTGGATTCGGGTCAAAACTATAGTTGGGGAATTTATATATTTGTCTCTAATAATTTTTAAACTGTGATTTAGAATAGGTCAGCAAATATTTTTAAGTTTTTTGATGTAAATACTAATTGCTGACAAACTTGGTCTGAGATAGTGATGACTATGTTTGACCAAATAGGTCGTCTTGTATTGAGACCATTTTTTTAGTGTTAAATAGAAAAATACAACTTTTAACATTTATGTCTATCCCTTAACTCTTGTTCTGTTAGGCAAAAATACGATTTTTTTTTTGGTGCATAAAAGAAAATATAATGATGTTATTGAGCTTGAATAATATTCTAACTGTATATGGCGTAGTCGGTCGGGTTTACAGGGGCATTCGGTTTTATTCTTGCTGTCATATGGAGTGTCTCATTCGGGTTGGCTTTAGTTGTGCATCATTGCTGTGGATGGAGGTTAAAATTCAAAGGCAAAGGCTCAAACTTGTCTCAGTGGATTTGTCTCACACTGCTTATCGTCTTCACCTGTGCTGCAGCGTAATTACCCATCTTTACTCAAATTTTTTTCTGCACTTTTCTCACCAGCTACTTGTGGACATTGCTAATCAGGCTCCATGTAGTAAATTTTTATTTTTATTTATTTTATTAAATTTTCTTTTGGGAAAAATTGAGAAACTCGTTTAGCACAAGGTTCCATCTTTTAAAACGAAACAAGGGTTCCAAAGAGTGTTTTGATTCCTTGGAACTCATATTTGGCATTTTTATTTTTATTTTTAGTTCTCAACAATCTAAATCCTAAACTGTGGATGAAAAAAAATTAAATTAATGAATTAACAAAATCCAAGAGCTCAGAAGAAAATCTCACCTTGAAAATCTCCAAAAATAATCGTTTTGAAATCAACCAGATGGACTCTTGTAATTGTTATAATTTTTATGAAAGTATTTTTTTAGTATATCATTATTACTAACATGTAAATTTTTTTCATCACACCCAGGATTGGATGTATACTTTTAGCTGTTGGGCAAAACGATTTCCACGACGAAGCTATGCACACGCTCAACTTTGTCGTTAACCAATCAGACTACACAGTGCAGACCCTAAGAAACGTCACAGAGTACTTATTACTTGCGAAAACGATCAGCGTGGCCCAGGTTTTCATTCCATCGGATGTACAAAATCAAATTGATCAAATAAATACGGAGTTAAATAATGCAGCAGATACACTAAGCGAGAAAACAAGCGACAATTCCGTAAAGATACAGAGGGTTTTCACTGCAGTGTACGAATTTATATGTATTATTATTATTATTATTTTTAAATGGGTTGGTTGATTTATATTTAGTGTCAATTAATTCTGTATTTGCCTACCAATATTGACAAGAGGAACACTTAAATTGTAGGAGGACAGCATTAATCACTGTTGCTGCGACAATGCTTGTTTTATCCCTGATTGGTCTTCGTACGTATCCATGAAAATATACTTTCACCTTTTACTTATCACATTATTTTTAATTTCTTGCTTATGTTTTTTTCCCTTTTTGGTTGATCTACAGTCCTATCCATTCTCGGGCACAAGCATGCAATTCACATGTAAGATGTCTGTGAAGTTGTAATATTTTTTTCTTTTGCTTGTGAACAATTTTCAGTGTTTCGAACCTCGCATGGTTCATTTTGTTTCTATATCTGATTTTTGCAGATTCATTGTGAGTGGGTGGTTGCTAGTTACTGTTACATTCATCCTTTGTGGCGTTTTCGTAATACTTAACCAGTAAGTTAACACGGTACATCCAAGTATACTGCCAAGTTAACTTTTTTCGTAGATCTATCGAACTTATGTTTTTTTTTTTTTTACATTTCACTCGAATAAATGTATTTTTGGAACTTGTAAAACATCTTTTTGTATGCTTCTAGATCCAGGGTGCCTACTATTTTTGTATTTTCGGAACTGAAAATAGTTTTTAGAACGTTTCTAGTTCATTTGAGTACTATGCAATGATGAGAAATGCTAATGCTGCTAACTCTTTCAGTGCAATTTCAGACACGTGTATGGCTATGGGAGAATGGGCAGATAACCCTCAAGCCGAGACTGCTCTTAGCGACATCCTTCCATGTGTCGACCAGAGAACTACAAACCAGACACTATATCAAAGCAAACAAGTCGTCACCGATATTGTAAACGTAGTCGACCAATTTATATACACATTCGCGAACACAAATCCATCACCTCAGTCCAATTTCTCTTACTATAATCAGTCGGGACCGTTGATGCCGCCTCTTTGTTATCCTTATAATAGTCAGTTGCAAGATAGCCAATGTGGCTACTTAGATGTGTCCTTGGCAAACGCTTCTCAGGTATTGCCGTTTTTCCTGCATTTAGTTCGAATATCCTTCATCTACGATACAAAATTTATTGTTCTTATAATTTTCTCGTGTTATTTTAACTATTTCAGTTCTGTAGTTTGATCCGCTTTGTGCAGTATTAATCAATAGTTAAGGGTTTCATGTTGTTGGATACTCAAGATATTAAAAATGATAATAAAAATACCCGAAACGAACCTTGTTCAAAATTTGCCAGTTACATAGTTGGTTTGTTTCTAGGTTTTTGTTTTCAAGTTAAAATAACCCAATATACTAATTTAAATGATGAAACTGAAAAACCTCCTTGAATGTTCGTTGAATTATGATTTTTTAGTATCTCAGTCTTTGACAATAGGCAACCTGTTAACCAAGCGGTGTGGTCATTTTTTCTTCTCAAAAATTATATTCAACTCACGTATGTCTATATTTACTTGAAAATTTAGGTTGCATTTTCTTGTGTTTCTGAAACCTGCTTTCTGTCTCTCAAAATTGTAGATACTGAAAAAACCTGTTTAGCATACCTTATTCCTAAAACTGTTCTTAAGGAATTATCCAAAAAGCTGCTTTAGAAACCTTACAGGGTTTGTTTTCACTTGCCAAACAAAATGTGTATAGATTGAAATTATATGAATCTAGTGAGTGTTCACAAATTTCACAGTAGTTAATCTTGGTAAATGAAAACAAGAATGAAAATAAAAAAGTTTATGAAGATAAAACCAAACAAAAAGTGTGATACACTCTTAAACTGTAATCTCATTTATTGCCTGTATCTATATTGCAGGAATGGCAAAATTATACTTGCGCAGTTTCAGAAATCGGACTGTGCGCCACCACTGGAAGGGTGACCCCCGCCATGTACAGGCAATTGGCGATGGCTGTCAACATCAGCCTTGCTCTTCAGCTCTATACGCCACCGTTACTCAGTTTTCGAGATTGTAATTTTGTGCGTGATACGTTTCGTAATATAACTTCACACTATTGTCCCCCTCTCGAGCATCGTCTCAGAACTGTTAATGCCGGGTTGGGACTTATATCGGTAGGGGTTATGCTTTGTCTTGCTCTTTGGTTATTCCATGCAAACCGCCCCCAAAGGGAGGAGGTGTTTGCGAAGCTTATCTCTTTGAGAATAAAGAGTGGGTGCAGTTACAAAAGTAGTTGCTTACACAATGGTAATAATGTTTTGTCATCGACGACGACTCCAAGGAGAGAGGGAGACGTCGTAGAGTAATTACATTAGAATTTTATGTACTTTAGATGTGGGCAAGGAATAAATGAGTTCCTGCTTTTGGGTTTTCTTTCGAACCCAATAAGTTCAAGGTGGGGCAAAGCACCGTCTTGATTGCGGTTTTGGAGTCAGGATTGGGGATTGTTGGTTCATCTGTATTTATACAAGAGATTTTAATCGAGATTGTGCTTTCTCGTAAGAATTTTCATCCGTTAAGCGTTTCTTGGAAATTGAAATTATATGCAAATGTTGAAAAGCTGAAGTACCCTTGAAGTTATAGTGTCCTGATTTCAGATTCAGAGAGTCTCTCCATATACGTGTCTGGTATCATATTTCAAAATTTCAGCACCAAATGCGGTCTTGAATTTGGTTAAAATGAAATAAAAAACAAGCAATTAAAGATTGAAATAGGTGAATATAAGATGACACATTTTATGTGCTACCTACAAGCCATCGAGTGTTCTCCTTTCCTGAAGAACGTGTCCATGAAATATCATTGTAACTGCCATTTCAACACATACAGATGCCGCGTATGATTTATGCCACTTGCGAAGTTTGAAGAGAACCAAGAACCATATGGCAATTGCCAAGAAATACGGCTTCATAAAAAAGTGATCTTCCATGCATACACATAAATACAGACGAGTTAGCCACGAGTCTAAACTTAATTCATAAGCGTAACATTCATTTGTCAACATTACCACAAACAACACACCGTGAAAGGAAGAAAAAAGTTTCTGCATCATCAATTTCCTAACTACGTGCCATCAGCATATACACGAGAGGCCTTGTAAGATCCATAGTAGCCACTGGTTACGTCTACAGATAAGGGTTTGAACTTTGAAGTGATATTAACACAGCATTATAGACAGCGGGACTCACATATCCATGTCATCAAATATCTCCATGTCCATGACATCAAATATTTCATCATTTTCATAGTAAAGCCCATTAGAAAGAGATCCTTCAGCCACCAAGTTGCTGTAACAAATGAATACTCGAATAAGATGAAAACATAGAAACTTACTAGGCCATGACATTAGAACCTAAAGATCAAAAAGAAAATAGGCAAGTAAAGAGGACCATTACCTTAAACAGCTGAAACGAAAGGTCACAACGCGCTTAAGTTTTCTATTATAGAAGAAGAAGGTGAATGACCATCTGGAAAACATAAAATAAAGCCTGAATATTATTACAACCGCATTGCTGTTTTCCCTATCTCACTGCTTGAAAGAATAGATAGTGATCCTTACATTGATCCTTTCTCCAAAAACAGGTCAGCATCACAGTCCGGGTTGTAGCTATATATATCACATTCTGATAGCTGCACAACCTGGATATCAACTGCATCAATGTAATGCTCATGGAAATGTTAATATCGATTTCTTAAAATCCTTTAGGTGCTCACCTCATCGAGAGCCTTGTATAGGGTATCACGTAAGGAACCTTCCTCATTTACCACCGCCCATTCCTGCAACCAAAAATCTGTATTCTAGAAGCGCGAAAGTGTGATGCATGCAATTTTAATGCGATTAGCTTTGTAATTCATATCATATACTAAATTTAGAAGACATTTTCCCCTTTTCTTGAACCAACAGTAGGAAAAGCATTTTAGTAAGTTGTTTGTCATCACCTTATCAAGACAACCAGTTCCCAAAAGGAGAGCTCGGGATTAGCAGTAAAAGCAACAGGTGAAGGTAACAGTATGATTAAATGTGTACTCCAATAATATACACAAACTTGAAATAATATTGTTGTACGGGGAGCATTTGCAATCACACGCCCAAAGAAGCACAAGGTCAATTTGATCTCATGTATGTTACCGCAATATGACTAAGTGAAAAAACTATTAGAAATATTACAAGAACATAAATTTCTTTGAGAAAATAGTCTGAAAACAGCAGGTGCCGTAATCCTTGTTGGGTTCTTTAGCAAGGATTGTTGGGATGGAGGAGCCTGAAGATATTCAACATTAGTCCCCACTTCGGCAGTCTACAAATTTATTTATTTAGGGTTGTTAGAATAAAAACATCTCTTTCTGTAATTGTAATCTTATCTCTCATATAACAAAATACTCTTGGCTTGAGCGTCCCCAAACGTAGTCACATTGTCGAATTGGATCAACAACTCTTTGTGTATTCTTTGCAGTGTTTTTAAAAGCTCTCCGAACTGTCGCCTAAGCTCTCGGGTGAGACAAGGCGAGGCCGACACGCCTCATGTGGGTCTAGGCGAGCCACATCACTAAGGCATGTTTAGGCAAGCGCCTTGACCTAAGACACTAGTGCTTAAAGTGTTAAGATGATCGCTTCACTTACATCATGCTATTTTTCTTTTCCTTTTTTTTTTTTTTTTTGGTTCTATTGTGTGGTATATGTTATATTTATTATACGCCTTGTTATCCTAAACACTTATTATTTACCAAGGAAACAATCACTAAAATAAACTATAAAAAGGTTAAAGGAAAAATATATTAGGAAGGTATAACCAATTCACACACCTTCAATAAAAGCTTATACTTCTACATACACTGAAAAAAGTAATAATTTTATGAGATTATGAAGTTTTATTAAAAAATAGTTAGTGCCTTGCATTACTTCAGCGAACGCCTTGGATGGCACCAAGCGCCTCGGGCAATAAGGGGTATTGGCGCCTTTAGGGCGCCTATAGCTTTTAACAATATCGATTCTTTGTTTCTTGTTCTTTGATTTTTCATACTAGTATACATTTCCGCAATAAGGATTTGAGAAAAAATGGAATAAAAAAAAATTCATCTACATACAAGTCACCAACCAAAAAATACAAGCTTTTAAAACAGCCCCGTAATTGAAAGAAAATTTCTAAGAATAGTGAACATAGACTTCCAAATCAGTATTCTTCTTGTCATAATTAACAAAAAAATATTCTTAACAATCTCAATAACCCAAAAAAAAAAAAAAAGGGAAAGAAAAATGACCCACACAAATACACACGTTTACATGTCTGTGTCTGTGGGTGTAAGAATCCAACTTCAAATTTCTAATATATTTACCTCTTAATTTCACTTAGTACCCAAATTTCTTATTCTAAACATATAATTAGTTTGCCAAACAAATGCACACCACACATCTTTGGAGATGAACTTACTATTCTAAATATGAAAACCGAAGAGTTGAATAAGAATGCTAAATAAAATCAACCCTGAATTGGGATCCATATGAAGGTGGATCCTCAGACCATGCACAAGGATTTGAAACAACTACCCATATTAGTAGAGATCAGATGATTTCTAGGTGGTCCACATTCGTACAGATCCCATTTTTGGAATGCTTTATAAGGGTTTGTAGCATTACTAGTTGAATATACCTTTGATGCTTCGATCATGTAGGCTTCAACAATCTGCTTAAAATTGTCCCAACTTTCCTCTGCGAAAAACTGGTGAGCATTCACCATGCTGTTAAATAACAAACAAAAATGTGAAATTTGGGGGCTACAGGAGTTACTGATTCAGGCATGTACATCAGCAGCACTAATAATATTGATGTAAATAAGTTCAAATAGACACTAACAAATGCAAGGTAGTTTTGGGAAATGGAGAGACTTGAACTCTCAGCTCCTAAAAGAGCAACAGTTTTTCGAACTGTCTGTCAAACCCTCTGACAACACTCCCAATGCTGCTCCATACATAGAGGATTACTAGTGGGTTGCCAAGTCGCCAAGAAAGCTGACAGGGACATTACCCATAACCCTCATTTTAGCTTCTCAAAAATGTTTTTTTTCACATCAAGTACAATTTTAATTACAGAGTTACCTGAAGTATTTTAAATACAGAGTTACCTGAAGTCATAATCTGGATACATGTGATAAAGGGTGAGAACCAGATATACTAACGTCTTCCGGCTGAAAAAATGTGAGGGTGTCAAGTTAAAACAGATAATCATCAACCTATCCTTTCTAGACCAATCTAGGTACAAACACCACCAGCCACCTTGAGCTGCCACAGAAGTGTTCAAAAGGTGATGGAGAATCAGCATCTGAGGACCTCCCAAGATAGTCTTGAATCTGAAACAAAATGGGGGAAAAAATAATACCAAAACTGAGATGCAGAATAACAAATTGCAAGAAGAAAATGCTCAGACATAAAACTAGGATACCGAACAACTATTACTCTATGATAAGTAAATTCTATGGAACCAACATCAAAGAATATACAAGAAAAAGAACCCAAAAACTAAAACCTAGATTCTAAAGACTAAAAAGTGACAAATAGAAGTTTAATAGCAATCTTATGACAGAAGAGGTAGACAACAAACAGGGCAGCCAAGAGAAAAGAACTGCCAAAGCAAATCTCAATTAGAGAGAACCCCAATAAACATGTGAAAAATAGACCCACGATGGACAGCCCATTACACAAAACTCTCATATTGCGGGACCTGGGAGGGTATGACATAAACAATCTTATCTTTGTTTCCAGAATGGTTGTTTCCAACTAGACGAACCCAGACCCAAAAGTTGCAATGGAGCGTGCATGACCCTAACTTATAGAAATTCAAGTTAAGGATTTAAACACCACTAAGAATAATTTGAGGAGAAGTTGGACATGGAACAACTATGATAATCAAATGCTATGTAAACATCAAATACGAAAAATAGACCCATGATCTCGTAATAAAATCGAATTTGGTTGGACATAAAATAAAATTCAAATACAGTAGTGTTATATTATTTTAATTACAATCAGGCTTAGAAGTAAAGTTAACCAGCATGAGAAGGCCTAGCGCAACACATCCAAGTTAAATAAAATTATACTTCCAGAGTTTCTCACAAGAAAACAATGTTCAATAACTAAAAATCTACATTCGGAGTTACCTCACGCTCCAAACTAAGAGATAACTTCTTGTCGGTTCCGGTATGTTTGCCTGGCAAGGAAAAAATACAGATCAAACATCCAAAGTAAAAGCAGAAATTGGACACTGACTACATATAAGAGGAAGAAGGGCCAAACGGGGAAAGCATGGTCTGTCTTACAGGAGTAAGCTTCAAGGCATCCTTTAATGGTCCGTTCTCCTAGATTAACATGACTGAGAAAATCATTTATTCTGCAAACAGAAATACCACATTTACTACAAAAGTGAACCAAGAGTAAAAAAATTAGAAAAGGAAATTATTTTAAATTAGTATGTACAGAGTGCCAATCAATTGTCAATAATTCAAATTATATGTTAATACCGCTCAAGAGGAGTGTATTCCAAATACTTCATGATCAGTGCATTAATGTGAACAGCCACTGAAATATGGAAGACATGCAAAACAGAAAGTCAAGACCTTCCAAGATTTCCTGCATTTAAAGTTCAACTCCTGTCAACACAAAGAATCACTTACGATTTTTCAAACCATAAGAGGAACAATACCAGAATCTTACTTTATGCATATACATTTACTAAATGAGAAGTTAACTTTCATAAATAACATCTCGTTGAGTAATACTTAAAAAAACCGCATAATGTAACTTAGAATGTAAAGAACTATCCACAAGATTAGCTAGAAGATTTCCAAAACAATGAAAGCTGTAGGTGGCTTCAACCAAAACTACCCTGGGGTCATACAAGAGTTAGCAGCAAATAAACTCCTTAAATAACTTCTAGACGCAATATTGCAGAACAGGACCAAAAAGAAACAAGACTATACCAGCTTAATTAGTGATGGAGGCGGTGCGCAAATACTGAATTTAACGGATGATAAGAAAAGATGGAACAAATGGTGGAATAGATTAGAGAAAGCGTAGGTTCATACCATTACAATAATTATATCAATGAAACACACGTTTCTTGAGCATACTACAACCCAAACACCTACCAACTCAAAACCCTACTACATCAAGAATATCCAAAAGTTGAACTATCCTTACTGATCCACTACGGATCATGTTCATAAACTCACCAAAAGCTAGATGTTAAAATGAACACTCTGCATCCTATTACATTTAAACACAAAAAAAAAATGATTCTATTGCTTGAAAATATATACAAAAGTTCTTGTAATGAGACAAAGAAAAACTTTTTTATATCCTCTCGAGATGACCATTTTTTAGGATTAAGAGTTTAACATAGTGCCAAGAATGTCTCGCATATCAATTATTTTATTTCCGACCATCAACGATCATAAGTGTTCTGATATCTATTAGACGATGAAACTTGTTGGCTAAGTGCAAATTGTATGTGGAGGTTGAGGCATATCATACTCTTTGTTCAACCAAAGTCCGAGCAATTTTGGTCCAATAAAAATTAATTAATATGGAAAAAGAACGAGCAAATAGTAGTTTTCTCAGTTTAATATGGAAAAAAAGAGCTCAAAAATTTTCCAATTTAATTCCAAAAAAAAAAAAAATCTATCCAATCCAAGTACGTGCTACTTCACGTTTACCATTTCCCCAATAAAAGAAGTATTCACAAACTAAGCAAAATCTGAAACTAAAACACCCCAAGTCATTGCAAAATAATTGTAAAAACAGAATACATATCAATATGAAAACATAGATAACGCATGTTCAAAAATCAAAGCGCAATTAACAAGTCCGTATTATAATGTACCTTAATACCAACAGGAATTTTGACGATATAAAATCATATAACAGCCTAAATTCATACCAATTTGAAATGATAGATAACAATAGCCAAAAATCAAACAGTAACCAACAAGTGAAAGACAATAAAACCAAAATGATCAGATACAAAGAGAAACTTTATTCAAAAAGCAGATCTGCCTTGGCCAAACCATGAAGATAACAACAATCAATGATGAACCATCCCAGTCTAATATGAAAAAAGTCATTTTCCACGAGGTAAAAGAGCTAAAAGAAACTTTCAAATTTACTATTTATTAGAAAAATAAGCTGCCTTCTAATTCACTATTCCACAAATACACAAAATCACACACAACCTCAGCAAAATCTGCAACTAAAAACCCTGATGCTAAATTATGTAACAAGAGGGGCCTCCAATTATTGCATTGTGACTGTATAACAAAATCACATCAAACGAAGAATTCACACCAGCATTTCTAAAGGCACGGCTCTTTCTCAAATGAAAAAAAGAAAGCAGAAATATGTCTTTCTATAAATTGCTACAATGACTTTCTCCAATGGAAAAATCACTACTAATTCTCTAAAAAATATAAATTTTTTGAAATAAAAAAACACACCAACATGTTCGAGCAATATCTTTTAAAAATAAAATTATAGTGATATATTAATAAAAAAATGTATAGAAATTATGTTTAGAAAGTGGATATCGTCAATTTCAGTAAATAGAAAGTCAAATTTTAGAAAGTATATTAATACTTTCCACCAAATGAGCAAATTTCTCAATTTAACAAGAAAACAAGCTATTTCTTATGAAGAAATATATCCTAATAATTGCCACTTCAAAAATTAATTGCTTTTCTAGTTCTGAACTTCTGATAAATACTTCCCCAGTTTACACAACAAAATACACCAACTACCAAAATCTAAACTAATAATCTAGTCAATAGATCACGAATAAGTCGGCAAACCCGAAAGGGAACGTAATTAACGAGTTAATAACAATAACATAATATTTATCAACAAAATGTGCAAATTTCTCAATATATTAAAGAAGCAAACAATTTCTGAAGAGGAAATATCCCAACATTTTCCACTCCAAAAATAATTTCTTTCACTCACAATATAATAGACCAACAACTGAGAATCTAGCTATTAGATCTGAATAAGTCCGCAACTAAACTAAATTAACGGCCAATGACAATAATGTACATATACACAAACATTATTTTTATATCCATACGTATCAACAAAATGATAACATATGAATCGGATTTGATGAATTCACCGGGTCGAGAGCTAGAATTATAAAACTGTAATAACAATTTACATACATATAGATACATATATATATGTATATCAACAAAATGATAGTGAATTCAAAGGAATTTAATGAATTCACCTGGCCAAGAAGTACGAACAGAAGAGGAGGGAAAGAGAGAGAGAGAGAGAGAGAGAGAGATGTGAATGAAGAAGGAAACTGTTTATGGGAACGGATTTTATTTTGCCCTAAATACGAATATTCGGTCGCGGGTCTATTATTTGGATTACGATAGCTGGAGGTCTAATGTTTCGGTGTTTCGCGGAGTATGTGTTTATGATGCGTCGAGTATGGATTTGCAGAGAACGAATGATCTTTTCCACAGAGGGTAAACGTGCACCGTTGGATGTGGATGGGTAAGAAGTCAACTCTGGTTAGTTGGATTTGGTGTTGTAGGCTTATATTTTAAAAACACAATTTACACAAAGCAATTGCATACACATTTTTTTTTGGTTCAATAATTTCTCAAGGTTTCTCATGGACAGAGGTCTTGCTTATCCTAGATGGCAATAGCAAAAGCACGGAATTTGATACCGAAAGAATTTAGTGGGTCAGAACACAGCCTCATAAATAGCCGGTCAAATGTTCAATTCCTCTCCCCTGTCTATGACTCCGATTTAAAAAATAATAATAATCTATATAAAGCCGCATACATAGTTTTTCTTTTCAAATGTTTTTAAAGGTCCCTCGGGCATTGAGCTTGCTTTTGTTGGATAGCAATATAAGAAAATTAGACATATGAAATGAATGAGTAAAACTAACAAAACGAGGCACTGGAAGTTTTTTAAATCACTTACTTAAAAATGTTATGTGTACATTGTTTCTATAGACAATAATAAGTAACAGAAGTTCTACTATCTTAGAAATAAATAATAGAAAAAAACCAATTTGAATATTATACATGGCCACCATTTATGGAATTTGAAATGTTTGATTTAGCCTCATTTATTGATCATCTTCAGTGACATGATTTGGACTCATTGTTGATCATGCACAACCTCATTTTAAGGGATTTAGAATAGATGATTTAATTCCATTATGTTGGACTAACTAGCTAAGTTTGGAAAGGTTGCTCCGAAACTACTTGTTTCTTAACTTTATCTTCACTATTTTTGACATAGATGATGAGGACAATTGTCTATTGTCACTCCAAGTTTTTGCCACCTTGTTACTCCATCAAAATCCTCAAGCATAACCGAACTCTCATTAATACCGTCCCTTAAACTATGTTAACGTTGAAGGTATAATTTGCGAGTACACTAGTATAATGCAACATTTGACATTGGCTTTGCAAAAAAGTCCGTTATTTGCTCAATGGTTGAGACATGTTGAGTCATAAGTAAATTAAACACAACACGTTTCCAAACAAAGTGATAGTCCAATTCAATATATTTACATCAGGTATGAAAGACTAGATTGACTGTCATATGAAGAGCATTAAGATTGTCATAAAAAATCACAAGAGACTTGGAGAGTAGAACTTGAAGGTCGCGAAAAATGAAGGTTAGCCAAGTGAACTTGGCAACAGTGTGACTATAGCACTGTATTCAACTTTTGTACTAGAGCGAGAAATGGTAGCTTATTTCTTTTCACACCAAGAAATGAGATTGCGTCCAAGGAATGTGCAATAGCCAGTAGTGGAATGTCGAGTGGTCGGACAACCAGCTCAATCTGCATCATAAAACGCACAAAGATCAAGTATAGTGTGGAAAGTAAAATACAAACGAAGATGAAGTGTCCCTTTTAAGTAACACAAAATATGACGCACTATTTAAGATGAGAAACTATAGGCACATGCATATATTGTGAAACAAAATTTACACCTCAAGAAAGTTCGGGACATGTTAAAGTTACATATTACAAAGCCCCAACAATCCCATGAAAGTATCATTTAGAAGACCCTATGGTCTTTGCTTCAATAGGCTTGCAATTTACCATTTGTATTTGTTCAAGAATTGTTAAGTGTTGCCCCAAGGTTTGAGGAAAATATATTTAAATGATTTTGATGATAATAAATAAATATGGAGAAAAAACAAAGTCAAGTTGTCATGATGGACTAATGTTTTAAATTGAGTTTATTAAGGAAAATAGATGATGAAATTATAAATTAAAATGATATGAAGACAAATAAACAAATGAGACAATAAGAATCGAGATTCAAAGTTAAAAAATGAAGATTAAGAGAGCCAAGAAATATCGAGAATCAAAACGTGTATTTGAAAATTAAGGGTTAACCAAGAAAAATTCAAGAAATATTCAAAAGTGATAGAACCGTTTTAGGAAGACCTTAAAACCTATCAAAAGAAGAATGAGTTCAAAACTACATCAAAAATCTGACGAAGGCACAAAATTGGTTATAATCCCCCTTGCAGTTCGGCTGAAATAATGACTAGGTCCAGCCAGCCGGGGGTACACATATAACCAATATAGGTCCGGCTGAAATCCGTCCTCAGTACTGCTCTGACCCTCACAAGTCCAGCCAACTTGAGGAACCTCAGAATGAAGCATACTAAAATTTGAAATCAACACAAAGATGAAAATAAATCAAATCAAATGGTCATATGATTTGCAACTTTCAAAGCTCCTCCTGTATACAAAAAAGGCTTCATTTGTTGACAAAAATACATCTATATACATTGAGACTATTCATAAGAAGATTAACACTT
>MKEJ01042095.1:0-15067 GCA_001753735.1 Embelia ribes | reverse complement strand
GCTCCCTTTCCCAATTCCATAACTTTCATTTTGTTTTGCAATGCGACGTGGTTTGGTTTCTACTCAGCCACTTCATTAAGGTAGTAAATACCACCTTTTGATGGGGTGTCCTTTGCAGAATTTAAAGTTGCTCTGGCAATTGGTGAATCATCCCAAGTCTTTGATTCATCGACAAGTTCATCAAAGAGCTGCCAAATCTCAGCAATGCTTTTCTTAAATAGATTTCTACCGTACATAGTAGATATGGTATGTTTAAAATTAAGACTAATGGATTCATGGAAGAATTCAACAAGATGCTAATTATTATAGCCATGATGCAGACACATAATCAAGATGCCTTTAAAATGCTCCCAAAATTGATAAAATTACTTAGGGGAGGAAATGAACTGAGAAATTTGGCCTTAATAGTGAAGCGTCTGATGATATGGGAAGTACTTATTGAGAAAGATCATTTTCAACTTTTGCCAAGAAGCAATAAAGAGGGGTGGAAGAGAGTAGAACCAAGTCTTTGCCTTATTTTTCAGAGCAAATGGGAAAAGGCATAGGCATACAACATCTTTAGAGACTCTGTGGTCTTCAAAGGTAGAATAGATGGTAACAAAATCATTAATGAAGTTGTATGAACTTTTAGATTTGAACCCATTAAACTCTGGAAAGCTATAAACATCTTTAGAGACTCCGTTGTCTCCAAAGATAGAACAAATGGCAACAAAATCATTAATGAAATTGTATGTACATTCAGATTCAAACCCATTAAACTATGGAGCCTACCAGGTCTGTACTTAGAATTGCCTTATGCTGTCGGGAGGATAATGCACGAAACCGTGCCTTTCTTCGATGGAAATAGTGCTTTCTCAGCAGGTAAGTCCATTGGGTTTATATGAGGATGAGAATAATATTGTGAAGGATAAGAAGGATTATTATATTGCAGAGGAAGTAGATACTGAGGGGGATTATCATACTATAGAGGAACATAAGAAGGGGCTTGTTGAGAAGTCTGAAAGGATTGGTATGCAGTCCATTGTTGTAGATTAACATTAACAACATGCCCTTGTTGCTAAAGGTCACCACCGTGAGTACCTCCAAAACCAATGGGAATGCCATGATCCTCCTTGAGATCATGATTACCTTGGAGAATGTTACCTTGTTTGTTGCTAACATTCTAATTATTTTGCACTGCTGCTTGATCTTGTCGATTTTCCATGATAGGTGTCGATGGACCTAACTGGATTTTGGTTTCTTAGAGCCACTTCTACAATTTAGTAATTGGTGGTAACTGTTGGAATTTTGGGATCCCACTACTTACTGTATGGAGGAAAAGAAAGGAATGAATGAAATTCGTTAAATATGAATAAGGTTCGCCAAAATTATTAGGACGCTATTTAGGGAGTCATCGGCAATGGTGTCAAAAAATTGACTACTTTTAACACGTACAAATTTATATACCTAGCAAACGCACTAGCGAACGGTCATTTTTATCTCGATAAGTATTGAATATCGAAATCCAGGACTCTAACTGATCCCAAAAAAACTAAAACTCAGTCTAGTATGCAGTTCACTTTTTAGAATTTAATTCAAATGAATCAATTAACTATATTAACCTACTCCTAAAATTTCTTGAGTTTCAATTGATTGAGCCAAGAAAAAGGAAATACACTAATATCAAAGAAAAAAATATGAATCAATGATATTAATAATAATCTTACCTTTACGGGGAATCCAATTAATTAATTTCCTATCCCTAATTATCCCAATTAATGAGCTCTAAAATATTATTAATCTAGAAAAATCATTGATGTGTATAATCTGATTTATTTTGACCTAGTGTGTCATCGGGTGATTTTCAAATACCATATCTATGCCTAGGAAATTTCAAAGTACTCTAACTGTTTAAAAACTTTAGATTTTAGACTAATTCAATTTTCATATTAATTTTATTAAAAACATATTAAATCAAATTTAAGGATAGGGAAATTCTGTTAATTCATCTTCATCTCCTAGGCAAAAAGAAAAACCTAGCCTAGCATACTAACAATGAAAACAACAATTGATGAAAAGTAATATATAAAAGCCAAAATAAATTCAAGATAATTATGATTAACAATAATTGAAATGAGAATAAACAAATTAAAATCACAAGGTATTATGAAATCTACCACAACTATGCAAAGAACACAAATAATGATACTTAATACTAGAATAACATAAAGAACAAATGAATAGTAAAAAGAAAACTCACAAAACTCTATTAAAAAGGTAAAGTCTCCACTTAAATCTCCAAAATCATCACTAACCTCTAATGTGGAAAACAAGAAAAAGAAAATTAAAGACTAGATAGGAAATTAAGTTTAGAAAACCCTTTTTGCTCTCTACAATTAATGAAAAGATAAAAATACCCTTAATGCTATACTTCCTAATCAAATTCAAAATAAAATAATAATAAAAATTAATTGTTGTACTTTAATTCTCACACTTGACTAGTTAACAACACTGCACTACTTCACAAAAAAATTCATAACTTGCTGTAGAAAACTCTAAATTGAGCCTTGTTTAAACTATTGAAAAGATAATTCAATAATCTTTTAATCCATTTCCAATTTAATAGAAAAATATGCTCCAAAACTTCCCAGAAATGCATCAAAATTTAGGTCTTTGGTTCATAAAACATTTTTGACAAATGGGTGATCAAATCGTTCACTTAGTACTAGATAAAGCTCATTTCTTGACACTTCAAAACTCAAACCAATAGCCAAACATAGTAATTAATATCATATTATATGAGAATTTACTTTTTGGCCTTAAATCATCACATTTATTATCATAAACTTGTAATTAATACAAAGATACATAATACCAACATATAACGAGTTTTATATGCTACATTGCTATATAAATGACTTACAAGTTCAATTATATGCACTAAATTTATATACTTTCGTAATCCAGCCTAAAAAAATCAGTACAATTAACAAATAAACCTCATGGGAGGAATGGTGTCATTTCATAAACCTTTGGATTGAAATTGTAGAAATCTCAAGTATTTTACCCTTAATTTTAATTGAACCGTTCAAAAAAACAAAAAAAGTAATTTACCCTTAATTTTATTGTAAATTGGGAATGTTACCCATCAACCATATTGTTAGTCCAATATTTTATTTATTTTTAATAAAAAAAGCATTACTCTTTTGACAATATTAGTCACCCATAATAATAACTCCGTCAAATTAATACAACAAAATCAACAATGTAAATCCAGACAATTGGCAAGCTAGCAATTTAACAATTTGATAATCAAGTAGAAAATCTCTCTCCCTTCAGCCAATTAGTTCTAATTAACAAAGAGAAAAACCAAACATTAATTTAACGAAAGAAGCCAGATATAGGATCAATATTTTTGCACAACTCTAGCTAGCTCAATTCATTCCCTTTGTGCTGATGGGTCAAATCTCCGTTCCCGTAGCTTTTTTCGTGTTTTTTCTTCTTTTCTCAACCGCATGTTCTGAATCTGAAGAAGCACGGGAAGCCCTAGTCGATTTCATGGCTAGACTCTCCCCCGGGAAATTGAAAACTGAACCCAATTTTGGTTGGAATTTGAGTTCGGACCCATGCACGAGCAACTGGAGAGGTGTCACGTGTGATAGATTGCGACAATTCGTGAAAAAAGTTGTTCTTGACCAATTAAGCCTTTCCGGGGTTCTTGATGCATCTTCCATTTGTAAAACCTCTTCTCTTGCGGTTTTGAGCTTGAATGGAAACAATGTAGGCGGAGAATTGGGTGAGGAAATAGAGAATTGTCGGTACCTAACTCACTTGTACCTAAGCAAGAACCGTTTCTCGGGTAGCCTCCCGGCCAACCTATCGCGGTTGAATAACTTGAAAAGGCTCGACGTTTCAAACAATGGGTTTTCCGGTCAGCTGCCCAATATGTTACGGATTTCAGGCTTGCTATCTTTTCTTGCTGAAAACAATAATCTCAACGGCACAATACCGGATTTCGACTTTTCCAACTTATCCCAATTCAACGTGTCCAACAACAACCTCACGGGTCCGATACCCAATGTCAATAATCGTTTCAATGAAAGTAGCTTTTTGGGTAATCCCGAGCTATGTGGGAAACCGTTATCAAATGCATGCCCGAAAACTCCATCTCAAACTAGTAAAAAGAAGAAAAAATCCATAACCCAATATTTAATCTACAGCGGTTATGCCATCCTAGGCCTAGTGGCCCTTCTCCTCATTTTCTTATGCTGCAAAAGACATGCACGGAAAGACAAAAAATCCGAAGTTGAAGCAGTCGAAAAAAGCAGCAGCAGCAAGAGTGTAAGTACTAGTGGAACATCGATCGAGAACAAGAGTGGGACCGGGTATAACACCCGATCCGAGTACTCAGTCACATCCGCAGAGGCTGCAAAGTCCTCTGTTAATCCTCTAGTGGTACTATCGAGCCCGGTGGTGAACGGGCTTAAATTCGAGGAATTGTTACAAGCACCGGCCGAATTAGTCGGGAGGGGTAAACATGGGAGTTTGTATAAAGTTACGTTGAACGAGGGTGTGAACGTGGCGGTTAAGAGGATTAAGGATTGGGGTATAACGAGGGCGGATTTCAAGAAGCGGATGCAGAGATTAGACCAAGTCAAGCACCCAAACGTGGTGTCGGCTTTGGCCTATTATTGTTCTAAGCAAGAGAAGTTGTTGGTTTATGAGTTCCAGAAGAATGGTAGCCTTTTCAAGCTTCTACATGGTAAATTTCATTCTTTAACCAATTTTTCAATCTTAAAATTCTATTCGTGTTCTTGTTTGTACTAAGATCCCAGATGAATTACGCTTAAAGATTTATTTGGTTATTTTAGCGGAACGTTTAGGGTATTTTTGTTTCGATGTATTTGGGGCGCATTATTTTAACATAGTGTGATGCCTCTGGTAGCACTGATCCGAAAATAATTTTCAGGTTCGTGAAACAGAACCAACGAAAAGAGGGGGCTGGGAAGTATTTGTTTCTAGTTTTTGTTCTGAAACAATCAAATCCCTGACAACTAAATAAGTTTTGTGTTCCTTTCTTCCATAGATTACTATCATTAACCAATGGAAGTGTCACAATGATAGTTTTGTTTTCATTGTTTTTTATTTACATACTAGTAAGACCAACAGACTTGATTGATTTTTTTCTCCACAAGGAGAAAATAATAAATAATCTTTTGCTGCTTATTATAATTAAGGAATCTGAAAAATAGATTCCCTTCCTTCTCAAAAATTTTTGAAAAATAATGTTACGTTAAAATTGGAAGTAGATTGGTTGTATCTAGCAAATCGCTACCCTAATCTAAACGGTGTAGATTTTACCAATATTGCATGATTTAGATTTTTCGACACGGTATGCTGCAGATATTGTTTTACCAATTTACCAAACAGATTTAGGACAGTCGGATGCCTGAGACAGTTTCTGGCTGCTTCAAATCATGCAAAATTGTGCTTTAAGGTTTTCTCGCCTTCAGAAATGACCATCTAACTGAATGATACATCATACTCGATTTCAGGATCTCAAAACGGGCAACTATTTGACTGGGGAAGTCGACTGAGTATCGCAGCACGAACAACCGTAGCCTTAGCTTTCATGCACACGGAGCTTTATGATGATAAAATAGCTCATGGCAACCTAAAACTAAGCAACATATTGCTCAACAAGGACATGGAGCCCTGTATCTGCGAGTACGGCCTCATGGTGGTAGAAAACAATCCGCACCATGTGTTCGGAATCCAGAACACCGACAGTATCAAATCTGATGATCCAACAACTGGTCGCACATACAGCACGTTTAAAGTTGACATTTACGCCATCGGGGTGATTCTTCTAGAGCTTCTCACTGGTAAGATTGTTAACAACACTGGGTTTGACTTGGCGGGTTGGGTTCACTCGGTGGTTAGAGAAGAGTGGACGGTTGAGGTTTTCGATAAGGCGCTTGTTTCAGAAGGGGTGAGTGAGGAGAGAATGGTAAATTTGCTACAGGTGGCGCTTAAGTGCACAAACCCATCGCCCGAGGCTAGGCCGAATATGGATCAAGTGGCTGAGATGATTAACTCTATAAAGGAAGATGATGAGAGGTCCATAAGCTCTGATCCGTGATTAATAATATCTATATATGATTCAATAAATTTTCTTGTTAATTTGATTTTCATGCGTTATATTTTTGTGTCCAGATACTTGTAATTTTCCACAGTTTGTACCATTTTCATGCACGTGAGACTAATATTTTTTCTACCCTTGATTCAATACTCTAACGAGTTTTTGAACTCTACGCATTACTTGTAGATGTTCTTGCATTCTTGACTGTTACAAAATTACACTAATGGTAAATTATATTTTTTTTTGTACTTTATAATTTATACAAAATTACTTAATGTTATATTACATATTTTTTTTACACTTGACAATTTATTTACAAGTATCAATAATTACAAAGTCCGGATAAATTACAGATATTTGGTATTTGTTAAACAAATTTAATCTTCAAGTGACGATTCAATGAGATTGTGCCCGATGTAAAAGTCTCACGTGTCTTATTAAAGTACACAATTTCTTAAGAATGAACTTTCTATACATCGCCGGTATAAATTGTGAAATATTACACACCTATTTAAAGCACACAATTTCTTAAAGATTATTGAATAATAATAATAATAACCTAATTTTACAGTTTGTAGCATTTTCATAATTGTGACTGCTGCTTTAACGTAACCACCAAATCCATTTAGGTTTTATTTGGTTGCAACTTTTAAATAAATAATCTAACTTATTTTCGGTTAAGAAAAAAATTGGATTCATCTATCTTAAATTTTTTATCTAATTTAGGTCCAAACAATATATAAGCTCAGCTTATAAGTTGAGCATATAAACACTGTCTAACTTTTAAGGAAAAAAATAAAGAAATTATAATTTATAAGTTGTAACCAAACAAACCCTAAATGAGTACTCATACCATATTTGCATGAAACAAAAGGACATGCATTGCTTCAAAATATAAGAACACCTATCTATTCATGTGTAATTGCTTCACAACGAGAGAGGCGGAGTTATATAGAGATTGGGGAGAGGGGACCAACATGCCCACATTCCATCATAATTTTGAAAAATCGATCTGATATCTTATATTTGAGTATAAAAATTATATATGAGATCTTACATCCCACATAATCAAGATAGAGCCTTCTTAATTTTCTATTAATGAATCTGCCCCCTGTGCCTAATTAAAGTTTCCATCGGTTCTACGACACCCCATCCAATAGACTAGTAACTCAGGTTTCAGAATCTCAAGGACCAAAAGCGTAAATATTTGAAGGACAGAAACAAAGTAGAAATTCAGCTCAGGGCTCTTGATTCTGTCAATGGGGTAAGCACCTCAATTTTCCGACTTCTTAATTGAGCTTTTTATTGAGTTCCTACTTTACATTATTGGGCTTTTGAAACTTCCAACAAGCTAAGAATTGAAAATATAAATAATAGGGCCTTTTACTTTTTTGGTTGTACAAAATTAATTTAATAGTTTGCTTGATGTTTAATATTAGTAAATAACTGTGTGTAAATTATTACCTCCCAAATAATAATCCACTCTCAAGTTTTTTGGTGCCTAAAATTACTATCCTATTTTTGCTTTTTTATCATCAATCATTGTTAAAATAAAAGGATTGACAATATTACCCTTGTAATTACTACTAGTGTATGTGATTGCGTGTGCAATAATTATATATGAAGAACCGTTACAAAATATATCAAAATTTTAAAAAAAATAATAATAAAAATAGTACATGCAGTTCCTCTTTTATATGTGCTTTGCGATTGTAAATTATTAAAAAGGGGACAAATTATAGACAGAGGGGAGAGGGAAAGAGCGATTAGAATGAATGAAGAAGAGAGTGGTCCATGACAAAAGCAGAAGGATTTGGAGAGAGTGGGTTGTTATTACATTCAGTAGTTTTAATTTTATGTCCTTGGTTAACTAAATGACAAATAAAAATAGTGTACAAATTGAAATTCTTAAGGTAAAAAAGGTTATTTTTGAAATGTAAAAGTGGACACAGCTTCATTCTAAACGACTTTATATATAAAAGATTGCTAGGGTAATATTCTATGATAAAAAACATACCCAAATTAAAAACTAAGAGATGGACCGAGTAAAAAACCAAAACATTAATTGAATTTGTAATATTTGGTACCTTGATTTGCATATGAATTGCTGAAAGTTTTATGAATTTTCAGTATAATAATTGTTTTGAAAGAATAAATTGTGCAGAACGAACGTCTGTACAAAATAAAGAGATGAGAGAAGGGCAGCCACCGTTGGGTACAATTTTTTTGTCACCATTGTTGCTGTGTATTTAGGCAGCCAAATAAAAGGGGGAGTGGTGTTAGTGGAGATATACAATATTTCGTTTTTATCCGTAACTAATTTTAATGTAATTAGAGGTAATTTCGTAATTATCAGAAGGGTAATTAGGAAAATAAATCTGACGGGGCTTTACTCGGTAACCACCAAGTTTTGCCTCCCATATAATAATAGTAAATATACATGCTTGAAGAAAAAAAGACCTGTGACCTTGTCGCTATTGGTGATACTTAACACAACTAAATTATATATCTAATTAAAACTACAACGTTACTTGAAAAAATCGTATTTCCAAATATATATTCTGTCAAATTTTATGCAACAGCCAGCTTGTAAATGCAATAATTTGTGCTCTACTAGTTTGTCGAAGCATATATTGCCACAAGACAATTACGTCAGAATCAAGCTGCCGAGAGATTATTTTTAACTTATTGTCAATCTATAGCATATCAACAAGCCAGCGAGAACAACAACATAATCTTGATATGGAAAATGGAGAAATTAGATATATTAAGTAAGCATAGTTTATGTGCCATTCATGCTTGATGTAATTACTTTGTCGTTCTGTATAAGCTTATTATATAAGACACTCTTGTAATCTTCATTATCATATAATATATTATTGCCTGATTACCAAAATTCATATGGTATCAAAGCACTCAATCAACACCACGTAATTTTTAACCCTAATTCTATTATCCCTATTTCGGCATCCACAACTAGGGATTACCGTCGCCCGCGGCCGTACACATGGCCGTGGATACCACTGTTTCCGGCCTTAAAGCTAAAGATCCACCAAGCCCTAAACCCGATACTATTACCAAAATACCCACCATTAATTCCCAATCACCATATTGTTTATACCTCACCGATCACCGCAGTATAATTTTAACACCCACAGTCTTTAACGACAACAATTATTTTACTTGGCAGCATAACATGCATCGTTCACTCAATACAACGAACAAATTAGGGTTTATCATAGGTTCTCTATCACGATCCGAAGATGATCCTATTACGACTGAGTATTGGGATAGATGCAGTAACACAGTTCTCTCTTGGTTATTCAATTGTATTGATACAACACTTGTTCCAAGTCTTTCATATTACAGCACAGCCCTATAACTATGGAATGAATTGCTTGTTCGTTTTACTCAAGACAATAATGCGGAGATTTATCGCTTAGAGTGTGAAATCGGGGAACTGCAACAAGGACCATTAATAGACAATATTTTAGCAAATTGGTGGAGTATTAAAAGAGTTGGAGATCACTGATGTAACATCTCAAAATTTACGGGCAAAATTTTCGTGATGTTAAATAATATTATACTAGTTATAATATTTTTTTCCTATAGTATAAATCGTATATTAGTGCTTGGAAGTGGCAAACGATTTTTCATGATCGTAGTTTGGCCTTGGGAAAGGATTAAACGTGATTAAACGTAAATTATAGTTGTCACATTCGTTTGGTATTTTGACGGTATCTCATAAACCATAAATCCGATTGGAGCTTAAGTATAGCATCGGAAATCTATTTCATGTATCTACGACTTTTATGGTTTGCTAAAAATTTAATGGTGATACACCTTTCTTTTGGTTTTTTATAATCAGAGCCTATCTACGACAACTTACGAGTGTTTGGTTGCCTTTGTCATGTCCATACACTTAAAGTGGATTGGGATAAATTTCAGCCCCTGGCCAAGAAATGCATGTTTTTAGGATACTTGTGTGCTCATAAAGCATGACGAGTTTATGATTTAGAAAACCGAAAAAAAAAAATTCTCGGAATATAACTTTTCATGAAATAGTTTTCCAAAATATCATGAGGAAAAGAAAAACAGAAAACAATTTAACCATTTTGGTAATTATGCCTATACCACTAAGTTTTTGTCACATCCATAAACCTAGACTATAAACCATGCTAGAGGAGTTTAATTAAAATTTTCAACAATTATTTTCATTTCAGAAAGAGAAATTAACTCTATTTATAAAACAACCACCACCAAAAAAAAAAAAAAAGAAAAAAGTTCAAACCATTTGACAAAACCTACTTTATTAGTCCCATAGCTTTCCATGGGGTAGGATTAACAACACCATACCCTTCATCTACAACGAGGTTGGGCCCATTAATATTTTCCTTTCAAGTTGCCAAACTCCATGATTTTCCTTTCTCACATTGCCTTTTCTTCTTCTGTATTGTTCGATCCAGCTATATTTGTTCGGAGACACAATTCACCCTTATACCTGTTCGGAGGGAAATTTTGAAGGTGAGATACAAAGGAAGAAAATAGACAGGGTAAATTATAATAATTATTAGCAGATCATTAGAGATAATTTTTCTTCACCAACAGATTTGCTTGATATATTGATATAATTGGGATTTTATTTTATTATGAGAATATTTGATTACCTTATCTCATATTGATAACCTATATATCTCTAGGAGCTGTAAACAATTTTAATTAAGAAATTAAAATGTATGGTCTTTCCTTTCATTGCTTTCTTCCTCATTTAGTTTCTAATATGGTATCAGAGCATGGCTTGATAACCAAAATCAAATACTGAGAAATCATCACAAACACAACTGAAGATTCCAACAATCCAAAAAACTAAGCCAAAAACGCCCAATCATCCTCTTCAACTATTTCAATCAAGAAATAAAAATGTATAGTTCCGATCTCTATCCTTTCAGTGTCTAATAATAATAATCAAGAAATCGTAAGGCATCGTATTGATATTATGGAGTGCAAAAAAGGTTACCACAATGGTGAAGACTAGCTAATGGTGCCAACTAATTTGAAAATATAGCCCATTTATCTATTGATATGTAGTCAATTGCAATATGTTTACCACTATTAAGCCTTAAGTTGAAGACCAATAGACCAATAGAAGGCTAAGTCTGACTTAATATTTGATATAATGGTGCATGTGCAAGATACTAGTATTAAAAGATTGTTTTTCCTCTATAAAAATCCATAAGTTTAAATTTCAAAAATTTTAAGATATTACCCACTTACCGTATTGCCCGAGCTCAGCTGCCAAATTTCTCATTAGCCCCAAATTTCCGCATTTGGACATCTTGTAGTGATGTGTCGAAAGGCCTGCAATGGATGTTACGACACTTGATGTGAATAATATGCAACCCTTTCATGGTGGAACCATATCCGCAGTGACATGTTTAGGTCCTAAGAAAGAGCCCCACCAAATTAACACTGAGAACTCTCTTAACATCTTCTTTTCTCGTGTCCAAAATACTACCAAAGGTGCTGTCGGATATGTCTACATTGTTGTACATTACGTCGAGTTGACCATATTTATCCATGGTGGAGTCGATGAAATTTATAATTTCATCTTCATTAGTGATGTTACAATGTATATAACACACGATGTCACCGAGTTCATCGGTTATGGCTTGCCCTAGTTTGTCTTGAATATCAGCAATGACAACTTTAGCACGGTTTTTCCAGAAAAGATGAACGGCAAATGATGATAGCCACTTTACCTTCTAACCTGAATTTAAATAAATACCAATAAGTCATTATTTGTCGAATTACAACAACAGTGAAGAAATGTAATGCTATAGTTTTTGAAGAAATGTAATGCTACACTTTTTTTTTATATCTAATTTTACCACTTGTTAATTTTATTTACCCATCAGAAAAATATTACGATTAAATTGTTTTGGGGTAGATCCAACACAAAACCTTCTAGTGAGATAGACCTTCTTCCCACTAGACTATCTTAACATGTTCATGGTTGCGAATAGTAGCTAATAATATATTGGCATATTGACCATATTTTTGGCACTTTTTAAAGTGATCATCGTCATCATCCAAGGTTTGAAAATCCCAATAGATTGGGTTACGTTAAATGGAACAAAATAAGGTATTATATCGGGTCGTTGACGTGAATTTTTCGATGTCACTCATTCCTATTCGATGTCGCGTATTCCTATCGAAAGTCATTTTGTCGTCTAATATTGTAATATGCATATCATTTTGTAATACTTGTATTCATATAATTAGAGGTCTACCTTTGCATTTCCTATCCATTCTTATTTCAATGCTCTCGCACTTTTTAACTGGTACATTCACTGATCTCCTTCTTATATATTCAAATCATCTTAAACGGTTATTTTTCATCTTATATTCAATAAGTGTTATTCCTAACCTAACCCGAATCTCTTTATTTCTAATCCTATCCTTTCTAATCTTACCACACATCTACCGCAATATACGCATCTCAACTATACTTATTTTGTGTTAATCTTTTTTCTTAGTAGCCCAACACTCACTTTATAAAGTAATACATGCAAAAAATTAGAGCATTACTATTGATTTTCAGATTTTTCAACGATAACATTTTAGCACAATATATTGTTTATACATGTTGAAGCAAAAGTATTTAGTGACTACTAACTGTCAATATATATTTTTGGTTCTCTTATATGTACTCAATTCGGACTAGGAAGTAGTGTAATTTTGTAACATTGTATAGCTATTAAGTGGTCATGTTATAGTAATTAAGGGTACAATGTATTATTGAAACTATCTTTTCTCATAGTTACCGCATGAATAGAGAACAAAAAAATACTTGCTTTTTTAATTTTGTAGAAACATAAATAATTACATGAGCATAAACAATACTATGCGTCTATGGCCATAATTAATACGCTACAATAATAAGCAAATTTGGCGATAAAATTTAGCAACAAAACTTAAATTTGTTGCCCAAGAGTTATTTTTTGCCAATAAAATTAAAATTTGAAACCAAAAGGCTATTTGTTTAGCCACAAAGCCTTTATTTTGTTGCCAAATAGCGTACGCTAAATTTTTAGTACTTTGCACCAATTAGGCAATTTTTGCAACAAAAATTTGCTTTGCTCGCAACAAATAGCTTGTTACAAAAAACTTTAACATTTTAATTGAATTTTCAAATTCTAAGTTACAAAATACTATATTGTGTTTTTATAATAACTCTTGCAAGTGTTTTTATTGTGCTTATAAAATTTTAGTAAAAATGTCCTTTATAGATTTAAAAATAGATTTATTAATTTGTTTTATGTTTAATCAATTAATATTTCCCTATATATAGAATTTTCAATTCAATACAATCACCATTAGAAGTGAAATAAATTTATAGTAACTTTGGTAACATTCATCACATTAGAGCATTCACATTATTTTAGGTAAAAGTATTGGCTATTTTAGCTTTAAAATACTACTTTTTCTATTTAACCTATTCACTGTTAATTTATCTCATACATCATATTGGTTATTTTACCTAATGACTATAATCTTAATTCATTTTATATATTTTTACTTATTATTTTTATTATTAATATATATATATATATAATTAACATTGAGAATCAAAAGTATTTTTGTAATAATTTTGTATACAAAATTATTAAATATACATGGTAGTTTAGATCTCTTTCTGAACTTTAAAATAGTAAATAACAAAAATATGTTGAACGAGTTTAGAGTTGTAATTTTCAAATAAAAATGGGAGAAAAGAAAGAAAAAATGGGGAGAGAAAGAGAAGAGAATAAACATGATAAGATGAGAGAGAAAGGAGGAATTGGAGACATATTGTTTTAGCACTGCTACAATGAATAAGTATTTTTATCAAATTACAGTAGCTACCGTAGCAGTTGTCAAAATTGCAATCTTTTTAGCCAATATTATGTATGAAAGTTTTTATGATTTTTGTATTTTTGTTTGCTAAAATAGTTAGAAATGAACTTTTAGCTATTTTGCTATAAATGCTCTTAGTGTTACCTCAACCGTTCAATAACTAGTGTAGGGTCTGTAACAAATTAATTCAAAAGGACACAAAAAGATTATTAAGATAATGATGGAGTAAAATAGGAAAAAAATCAAATTAATTTAACCAATCCTAATTTGAGAGGGTATATCACGGCAAATTTCTCTCTTCAATTTCTCACCGTAAAATTTTACATCTTGTGATCTTCTTTCTCCCTTAAAAGAACTTGAAAATTATATTTCTACTTCGTGGATAATTTTGTATGCAACCAAAATCAATCCGGTAAAAACAACGAGACATGTTATACTGAATCCTTCCATTCAGATCATAAAATTAAAATTTGTTGACTGTGATGATCCATGCTGTCAGCAGAAAGTATACTAACTTAGTGAATGTTTTTTCAATTTTCATTTGCCGGTATTTATTAACATAACATTTCGTAAAATATTATCTTGTTAAGTTAATTTTCTCTAGTTGTTCATCCTATCATAGATGAAGCTAAAGCAATATCGCGATGAGGCTAATAAGACTGATATAGAAGCTTTGAAATGGGAGATATTATTGCAAATTTTAGGTGAGTGGAAAAAGTTCAAGTCCGACACTACAAGAATTTACAGAATTTGCAACGAAAATAGCAATGAAAATTAATTTCATTGCCAAGGATACGGCTTTCTGCCACGAATAATGGTTTCGATGCTGAATAACTAGATATTGGCAATGAAAACAAATTTCATTGCCAATTGCTCTATATTTTGCAATGAATATTTTCTGTTCGTTGTCAAAAGTCTATTTTTCATCATTAAAATACTTGGTTGATGCCAAAAGTTGACGCCAAAATTAGGTACCAAAATCCAACAAATTTGCAACAAAAGCTAATTGTATTTGGTATCAAATTATTTGCTGCTAAAAAATAATAATTA
>MKEJ01042090.1:0-13596 GCA_001753735.1 Embelia ribes | reverse complement strand
CCTATATCAGACTCGGGCTTAATTGCCAAGCTGTTGTAATCTTTTCTTTGGCTCTGCTTTAATACATTTGTGTCGAATTATAATACTCTATTGAAAAAGAATATTCGTTCCATAAGCGGGGCTTAACGTGCCATTTATTAATAGGACTTTGAATTACAAGTCTATAACTTTCGTGTCTAACATGAATATAATGATTTTTATAGCATGATAAATATTTTTCGTTCAAAAGACATATTGAAAAAATTTTAGTTTATAAGGATAATTTGTAAAAATTGTATGTGTGTCTGCTTGCTCCGTGGTTGTGTTGGTCAATCATTTTCTTTTCTTTCCATTCATTCATTTGACGATATTGCAAATCATTGGGCATGGAACATGCTAACATGCAGAAAAGAAATCATCTCCTCCTTTTGATCAATATTTTATCCTTCAAATTTTTATGATTTTGTTAAATAATCTAAAGAGTGATCTATTTTAGTCAATAGTTTTATAAATCGATCCAATTTTGGTGTGTATATATATATATATATATATATATATATATTAACGGCTTTCACAACTATCCACTTGTTGTAAGGTTCTTAAATTATTTTTGACATGTTTAATCTCCAAAGTCCAAGCCACAACACGTTAAAGTTATAAGAAATAATTACTCATTTAATGGAGGAGTTTAACCCATACAGGGAGGAGTAAAAGGTTTTGCTAGGGTTCGGTTTCCACATTCTTATAATTTTTAGAATTCTCTAAATATCTCATGTCTATCGTAAATTTTCTTAACTAAGTGTAGTTAATGTTTACGATGTTCAATTATTTATTTATTTATTTACTTTTTTGATAATCTGTTCAAATTGTTATCATACATTGCATGGGTAGTAATTATGAGTAATTTCCAAAAAAAAAAGTAATTATGAGTAGCAATTTTGGTGGTGGATGTCCTTACATGCCAACCTTATCAACGAGGATGAGTTTGGTGCTATTTTTTTAACGTACTTCTATTTTCAAATAAAAATTAGGTAGTGTTGTTTGGTGAAAGAAAAATTGATTTTTCAAAATGCTTTGAAATTAATTTTGATTTTTAATAAAAAGAAAGATAATTCGGCCATCCTTCATTACAAGAATACCCTGAAATATTATTCCTTTTCTAGAACATTTCTAATTTTGTTTTCTAACGATAAAAAAATAATTACTTGTATATTTGATCAAATACCCGCAAATTCTCACAATTCTTTTAAATTAAATTTACCAAATACTAAGAAGGCATCCGCGTCCACAATTCGAGAAGTTAACTTTGTAAATTGACACTTTTAGTACACTAATTCTAAAATGGGGACTAATGAACTAAGAAGGCAAATTCTCATATAATTTTTTTTGTTACATTGCTATATTTAATATTTGGATAAAAATATCAAATTTACATTTTTTAATATAAAATATAATTTTTATTATATCAAAATATTAAATTATTCTATTTTAAATTTTACTGACATGAATGATCTTAATAATAATTTATAATGGGAGTGAATATTTTGGACTAATAATTTAAATAAATAATTAGTTGTTTTGTAATCATAAGTCAAAGGGCGATGACTGATTGACCATTTGTCCATAGCCGGCGAAGTCAGCACTCCAACCAACCCCTCCTTCCCGCCGCGTCACGAACCATTACATACATATGATCATATATCTATATATGTAAATCCTCTCTCTACCCCTTCGTCTCTGCCCCCGAAACCGATAATCAGAGAGAGAGAGAGAGAGAGAGAGAGAGAGAGAGAGAGATGAAAAGTAAAGGTAAAGTGGGAATATTAGGGGGAGGATCAAATTCGAGCTTCAGATCGAAGCTAGGGTTACCGAGCAGCATCTTCCTCCTCTGCTTGTTCTTCTTCATCGCCGGCTTCTTCGGCTCCACTCTCCTCTCTCAGGTACAACTCACATTATCGAATCATGGTATATAAGTGTAAAATTTAAAGCAATGCTACTAACATCCAAAAATTCTTCCCCATTCATCTTACCTGTTGACGTGGCTATGAAAATCTTAATTTCAGTCATCAATGCAACACTACTAGAACCAAAATCATCCAAATATTCCCTTTGACACATTAGCGGCTAGGGTGTTTGGGTAAATTTTTCGGATGGGACTATCATTTTTCTAAAATTTATCGGGCTGAAACTACATAACAAAAATTTTTACGTTGAAAATTAAAACACTATATTACAAATAAAACATTTTGTACTAAAAAATTGTGGGAGTGTTGTAGTTCTGTAGCAAAATCATAGGTCAGCCCTATATGTTTTAGGGCTTGTTTGGTTGAGCTTTGGCTGTGCAACTTTTAAGGTGAGTTGTTTTTTTGTCTAAATAAGTTGTATGTACCTAGCTTTTATCTTAGGTAAAAATAAGCTAGCCTTTACAATTAAAAGCTTCAACCAAACAAACCCTTAATTTATAGAAAATTTTGATCCGTTTGTTTTTATTTTTTGATTTTGGATAAATTTGAGTGGTAGGATGTGCCTGGCATAAGACCGACGCCGAGAGAGTTGAAATTGGTTGAACATTCAGTTGTAGAGTTTGATCCGTTGCCTCACGGCGATTCCGGGGAAACTTATCTCACTTCAATCCCCTTTCAGGTGAAAATATAATTTTATGCGAACACATGTTATATTTTCGACTAGCCAGTTGTTATTTCTACCGTGTTTAGTCAAGCTCACCATATCAGTATGATGATGTGGACTTCTTGGGAAAATATCAGGGAAGTGACTTACGGTAGCTTTTTGTGTGACTTCCTATTGTTGGTTTGATATATATTTTTATTAGAGAATCATAAGTTCATAGTTGTTTAATGTCTGATCATGTATGACATTGCTGTCATTGATAGAGATTAGGGACATGGCTTTCGTAATGTGTGATCTATACATATGGTATGAGATATCGAAGTGACGTATCATGTACATTACTTTCTTTGTACTGTGTTTCGCAAAGAGCACTATAGAGGAGTCATTGTCATCATCATCAACATCCAAGGCTTAAAATCTCAATAAATTGAGATTGGCTAAATGGAACAAAATGAGAGATTATGTAGGGTCGTTAACATAAATTTTTCGACATAACTCATTCCAATTACACCATACTCGGGATCTGATGTAGCGGGTTGTTGAGTAGAGAACAACTCAACGAAATTCTTATTTTGTTCCATTTCCTATGGTGTGACTGTTTTTAATAGCTGGTCGGCAACCTATCACAACCCTCCTCCTTTATCCTAACTTAGGACAGACTATGTATCATGAAATTTATAGGTGTTAGTTAAAGAGCACTATAGAGTAGCAATGCAAAATGGTTTTTCATCAGTCTACTTTTTAAGAGGGTCTCTAAAATCACATGTTTCCGAAAGTATGATGACATGGAGTTCTCAGGAAAAAAAGAAATAAAATGCCCTGTGGTAATTTTTGGTATTTACTTCCTTGACATGTTTAATGCGTGATCATGTATGACATTGCTATTATTGTGATGCTGGAGAAATGGAAAACCGCTTCCATAACGTGTATAGTTTATGAGATCTTGAAGTGATGTATGTTTTTTTTCTTTTTTCCAAGTGTGTTGCTTAAATATGATTACTGAGTAGCAATGTTATATGGTCCATTCATAGTCTACTTCAAGGAGGGTCTCTACTGCACATCTCTGAACCTTCTATTTTGTGTTCATATTATTCGGTAGCATATTTTGGTCAACACTGGGAGTGCAGGCAATGATTGGATCAATCAGCATTTCTATCTACTCTCTAATTTTTGCAGTCGAGCTCCTCTGCACTTTGCTTTTGATTCATTCAGAAGTATATGTTGTTCCAGAGTTAATTTTGATTCATTCAGAAGCAAAATTATCTTCTTAGTGTATTGACTGACTTTGTTTCTTGAATTTATGGGTGTAGCTTTTAAGCTGGGAGCCTCGTGCACTATACTTTCCGAAATTTGCAACTGTGGAACAATGCCAGGGTATTGTGAAAATGGCAAGAGCACAACTTGCACCCTCAACCTTGGCTTTGCGGGATGGTGAGACAGAAAACAGCACCATAGGGATTCGAACAAGGTAGATACCATTCCTATACATATTGCCTTACAGAAACGGAGCAGGGTAAAAATTGATCAAAAGTTATATTCCTTGTTTATATATTCTCCAAATTCTTCTGAAATGACATTGAGATGTACACATTAGTGATCCATTTTTACTGTTATCTAGTTCTGGCATGTTTATAAGCGCTTCTGAGGACAACACTGGAATCTTGGATTTCATTGAAGAAAAAATCGCGAGGGCTACCATGATACCCAGGAGCCATGGAGAGGTAACCCTGTTACAAATTCAAAATATTTTACTGTTCCCTTTTTCCCTCATTTTAAATGTAAAATACATGATCTTTTGTTGGTATGGATTACACAGTAATAGCTTTTGTTCATTCATTTGAAAATATTGAAAATTTAGAGGCTCCAATATCATAATTCATTAGTTATCTAGAAAGGCAAATGAAGATGTATGAGATAACAATGATGGGTATCTGAAGATCAACTTAAGCAGAGACCTGGCCAGTTAACAGAAAGATGTCCTAGAAATGCAATTTTTTTTTTCTATGATATCTAATTTGAACTTTTATTTTTCCAAGTTTCGTAAGGATTATGCTGCAAACTTCATGTAAAAGTTTTCTCTTCTTTATCGTTAAATTTACACCTAAGCTTGTTACTGTTATTTCTTCTTCCTTTTTATCTGTATAATTTGTTTGTAAAACTTGATCTCACTATCTGAGCTGAATTAGTTGCTACAGTTATATTTGGTTGCCTTCACTATCCGGACATTTGTAATTGTATGATTAATAGTGGTTTGATCATGTTTCAGCCTTTCAACGTCCTGCGCTATCAGATAGGGCAGAAGTATAATTCTCATTATGATGCCTTTAATGCGGCTGAATACGGTCCTCAAAAGAGTCAAAGGGTACGAGGTTACAAATGATATAACTATGCTTTCAACCATTTCTGATTCACTTTCTCTCTACATTGCCAAATCAATATTTCATCAATTTAAGTTTTAGTACATAGCAACTGGCATGAAAGATGGTGCGAAACATATACATGGTCTTAGTTCTATCATGCTCTTGCACCCTATTATGATAAATGTTCTTAGAATACCGACAATTGATCTTCCAGAATGTATCAATTGAATTTTTTTCCTGTGCAAATAAAGCTGCTGAACACAAATTGAATGTTGATTTCCCTAAAATTTTTAACATTTTGATCAAATTTATTTACTGCAGATTGCATCCTTCTTATTGTATTTATCTGATGTTGAAGAAGGTGGCGAAACTATGTTCCCATTTGTGGTAATGAGATGAGATCAGTTTTTCGCTCTTTCAATCAGTTTATTTGAATTGTTTTTTTTTTTTAAATGAAGATGAGCAATCAATGTCTAGATTTCATCTGCAGAGTGGATTGAACATGGATGGGACTTATGATTTTGAAAAGTGTGTTGGGTTGAAAGTGAAGCCACGAATAGGAGATGGACTTCTGTTTTATTCATTATTCCCAAACGGCACAATTGATGCGGTATGTGATTGTAAACGTGTCCATTCTGTTAAACATAATTAGAACTTTTGAATCTTGATTCTTACCTTTGTCTTTTGTTCAAGGTGCTGTTAAGATGTAGAGTAAATTGGACAACGAAATTAAATTTGGATGATTAGATTCTTGCTGACAAAATTTTTGGGAGTAGACAGTTAGCGGAAGGTGGCTGCTAGAATTAAGAAATGCATGGCTTAGGTGCATTAGCTACTACTAATGGCTTATAGAACCTCAGCTCACTGGCTAGAATTTATAAAAAGTGAAAAGGAAGTGTTTGGCTCTGTCTATACAAGGACAAGAACAGATATTGGGAGTGTGTTATTAAGGGTGCTCATCTCTATGAGGAGGGTCAACTCATGTTTGTTGTTTGTGAAATTCTTGCCTTTTTTTTCTCCATAGTCTGAAAATACAGTGATGGAGCTGATTGTTGTTTACATGGGATGTGAATATTCCATGTTCTATATCTTCTGAAATTGATATTATTGGTGTTTCAAGGCCTAACTTGAATATTTCTATAGCTTAAGGCCGGGTCTATTGCGACCTGAGGGTCATGGGCTCATATACCGAAACAACCTCTCTAGAAAAAGGGGTAAGTTTGCATATGCCATACCCTCACTATAATTCATAATGCGGGATCTTTGTGTATTAAGTAAGGCGAAACACAGGGAAAGAACAGAAGAAGAGTTCATCATTTTAGAAAGGAAAACATAAATGTTCGACACGAAGTAATACCGAATTTTATATGGAGTTTAGCAATGACTAGATAGAGTAGAGCTTGTTTGGCTAAGGTGCTTTTAACCTCAATTTTGTTTCTTTTAAGCTGAAACATATGCATTTGGTTGGCTTTTATGTTTTGAGTAAAGTTTTTATCCACTGCCGGTGTACGAATTGGTACACATGTGGAGGGTAGATGTATGACACGTATGCATATGTGGTAGTTATTTGGTATGCTTCACATAGATAATGCACATGTATCGTGTCTTTACAACGTCGCTTGTGTACCAATTCGTATACTGGCGGTGGATAGAAACTTAATTCATTTATGTTTTAAACAATTAGAAATGTAAAGGTGGAATGTCTTAGACCAAAAATCTAATCTACCAACTGGGATTATTTAGCCATATTAGGAAATCAATGATGCCATGCAAAGTATCAATTCAAAGATGAGATGAAGCCTTTGTGATGTATTAACTTTATGTGGGGTGCTTTGAATCATTACTTTACGTGCAAACGTGTTGAAGAATGTTACCACACCACCATATACGATGACAGATGCGTGTTTGCACCCCTGGACAATGGCTAGCTAGCTCCTCTTTAGTCTATTATTTTTCATTTTGTTGTGTAATTATTAAGCTTTTCTCCTGGTTGAATATTTCTACAGACCTCTCTTCATGGGAGCTGTCCAGTCATTAGAGGGGAGAAGTGGGTAGCTACTAAATGGATCAGAGATCAAGAACAGTACGATTAAGCAACTGTACTCCATTTCCCCTTTCTTTTCTTTCTGAGCGACTCAGAAGTAAATATTTCCGGCGACATAGAAACTAGTAGTTTTTTTTTTTTTGCTCGAATATGTGCGCAGTATTTCTATAGATTTACGATCATGAGCATCATCTGCTAATGAATAAGTTGCATAAACTCTTCGCTCTTAGATAAAATTTACATTCAAGATGTTGTAACATTAATGATATTTAGTGAAGGAGCCAACAAATAAAACTTCTCTTCTGCAAAAATAACTCTGGTGTTACTGTTTTGTACCTAACACATCATTTGTCCACACGTTCGCTGAAAAGGATTGCTGCGCCCTCATGTATTGCCGTTATATTTGTTTTAAATTGGATGTGAATGCTGTGATATAAATAGAACTGTCCGGATCTCGAAAATGAAATTTTTGTAAAGTTGAGTTACTACAAGACATTAATTTTCTTGCACTTCGTGTAGAAATTTTCATACACAAATGAGTTTTGATGCAGGATGGATGTGTGTAAAGTTAGACTCTCATGGATATGTACGCGCATAAATTAAGCATCCAATGTATGAAAATTATATGTATCAACGATCCAAGAAAACCATTCGTATTATAAAAAGCTTTAGGAAAAGTTAGAAAGAAACAAGGAGGGGACAGGCTAACAGAGGAGTATCATGCCTGAAATCAATCATCATCACATAAGTTCCAAAAGCAGGGGTGATTTTATTGGATGGAGATTATTTTTAGGACTTCCAGTTTTTATGATTTTTTCTCAATGTTTTTTTTTTTTTTAAATTCGGAAGAGGGAATCTAGTGTCCTTTTGGTGGCGGACAAATTTATCAACTCTGCCGAGTTGTGTTTGAAGGGAAAAGTTTGAGTTGGTGGGCTTTGAAAAAACAAAAAAGATGGAATATAATTACAGGGTGTGTCACCAATAATATACTACTCTTTAAAGTATGAAACATGTATGAACAAGATTCTTATTATTGAGGTAGAAAGAAAATGGCTTGGAGAAGCTAATAATGAATACCAGAGACGAAAATTAACCATATACGGTTGGTTTGATTAGTTGCATACTCTTAGCTCGAGTTTTCGGTTTCTTTAACTTAAAAGTAGCGTGCTTTTACCGGCGTAGCTTTTCAGTTGAGATTTAATTTGTGGCTATCTTTACCTAAAAAGCTTCAGTGCCAACATATGTTGTTTTTAAAGTTGGAAACATCTGCAATTGCTTTGTTTCTTGAGCTTAAAAACAGCCAAATGCTTTATAAGTTGGGAACAGAAAAACTGAGATTTTTAAAGCAATATTATGGGTTCATTATAAAACATAGCTGCTTAGATGGAGTGGAGCAAATATAGGAAGCTTTGTAAGTTTGAAACATCTTCAATTGCAACTAGCTTGAGTTTGGTGGCTCTATATGAACCATTGTTGGTTACGACAAAGCCAATGGTCGAATGCTAAGTCATAAATTGGCATGTAGCTATTGGCTATACAAATAAGGTTGAATAACCTATGAAGTACAAACCTAGTGCACGAGCATTATGTATTACGGGGTCGGATGATATCATATAAAGTTCAACCGCCGCTTACAGACAGACTATTCCCAGAATCCATATACAACACGCAGGTTGCAACAATATCAAGTTTACTACCTCTCGAAGACTAGCCTTAAGCTTGAACTGGAATTCAAAATGGTGACTATTTACAAGGTTATAGCTTTTTCAAGTTTCTAATGGGATTAATAGCTAGCCATGGGAACAAATAATCTCTACACGTGAACCCATATATCACCATTACAATAGAAACGTGAGAGGATAAGTTCAAAAAAGGGAAAACAGGAAAAGAAAGAGTACTAGTTAAACACAAAAATTGAATTTCTTAATTTCCACTCCAAAACATCATCTCTAAGACATATTCAAACTTAAAGCTTGCAAAAGCCAAGGGGGTTGCTTTAGTCTACCTTGGCTAGGTTGATCTTGAACACAATATCCGTTCTTCTTCGCGCCATGGTAACCAGAGTTTGAGTCGGTTGTAACCATGGTTAGGCCCCAAGCTAGATTCTCTTGAGTTTGGTGAGGGCCTTGATGGGTCCCCTTGACGATGTGGCTCGATCCGGTGGAAGATGAAGAGAAACTCGGCCCAGAGTCCGATGTTTCGGTTTTCTTTTTAGTGTTGTACCTTGTTGGGCCTAACGTTAATTGTATTTCACTCTCGTCTTCGATCTCTAACTCTTTGTCTCCATTTAATTCTTTAATGTAGTCTTCAACTGGATGATCTAAATTAAACCTTGGTTGACGCTTTTCATGGAAATCACGTGGATTGCCATTCATATGATTTAAACAAATTTCGCTACTACGATTGAGTCTTTGTTGGTTTTGATCCTTCAGCTTGTTGTGCTCAACCCCTTTCATCAGCATCTTCTGAACCCGATATAGACGGTGAAGTTCAGACACCTGCAATATCATGGCTGTCAAAAAAATTTGCACAATAATAATACTGAAAAATAGGAATTTTCTTACACGTCCGCCTTTTTTTCTTCTTCAAGAAATTATGTAAAGGATCATATCCCTGTGTGGATAACTATGTTTTCTGTGGATTGGATTACGATAGGAGAAAGTTAGGGGATATCATAGGTTATTTGTTTTTGATTCTTCATAATGAAATTGAGCTTCTTACATAGAAATTAAGCACATTGCATAATTCAAGCTCTTTGACTTGATTATAATCTTCCAAACGAAGATTATTTTTTGTCATCGAATATATTGCTTTTGTTGATAAAAAAGAAATACAAATGAGAGAAAAAGAAGTTCTAACTTTTTGGCATTGAACAAGTGAAAATGATAAAAATAAAAAAATAAAAAATTACTTGTTGTTTGAAGGTTTCTTCATGCTTCAACATGGCAATCTTCATGTGCTCCCTATCATATGCCTTCATCATCCTTGTATTTTATCCTCTCCAGCTTTTCCCTTCTTGTCTTTGTGCCCTGTGATATGTACATACATACACATATATATATATGTATATAAACATGCATATATTCAAAATTGAGGATATCCTGTTGAGACGGCCGAGAGGACAGATACTCTATAAAGAAAGAGGATTTGAACTTTAAATCAAGAGCAATAGCTGCAATATTAATAATACCTACCACATATTTTATGTATTAAACTAACATGAGTATCAATATCTTTTTCCCAACTTGTTCGATAATGTGGCTCCGCCTTTTCAATAATGATAAAATATATTAATAATCATCGGACGGTCCAAATTTAATTTTTAACGATCATATAATTTTTTGTTTTTTGATGCATTGACAAAATTCAGACCGCAAAATCGCACGCCGACAATGCCCATGGAATCAAATGATTTTTCGAATGATTTGTTTGCTTAGATATTTTTTATCCTAAGTTTTTGGTCCACAAACTCGATACTCCTAAAATATCTACAATTATGGCAGATTGTCACTTTCAAAACCATAATAGTGCTTATCCCATGATGTTGATGTTTTTTCTCAATATATTTTTGCAAGCATTGTTTTTTCCTATATTGTCCTATCTATTATCAGAATCATGAGGATGGCTACTTCGTTACATTCTAAACTCAGCTAATACTACCGGAAAAAACAATAAAAGAATTTGCAACTTGGTTCTTTTCCAAAACAAATAAACTATTTTGAATAGAATCTCTAACTTATCATACAACTCATCTCATTAAGTACTTTTACAACTGGAAAAGTATCAAACATGATCCAGATCTAATCTAATCACAAAAAATTCCTTCTTCAACTGAACCAACCTATTAAAAGACGCTACGCTTCTGAATTGGGAAAAAATTGCTTTTTTCGTGAGTGGATTTCACTCATCAATTGTTCTTCTTTTATTTGTTGTTGTTATTGTTAAGGCATCACAATTTCATCTATAACAATCTCACAACATTTTTTTATTATTTTTATGGATCTACCGCCAAAAACTCAATCAATGCGTAATCTCAACACTGATGAATCATACTTTTGATTTCTAATTCTACTCCTACCATGGATTTCTTGTATATTCTACAATGTTACGGTAAAAATACTCGACTGAAAACCAAAATCCTAACCAGGATTGGACCTTCCTTCTTTGTCTGATTCGGGAGATAGGATCAAAAGACCCCCGGTTCTTCTTTTGCGCTTCTTCCCAAATATAATACATGGAATAGAAAAGAAATGCAACTAAATATATCCTCATTTATTCATAGTTTGTGTTTTTGCATGAAATATCTAGCCAACATTTCTGCGGATGCGAATTCCTTACAATAGAAGCACAAAACATTTTATAAATCAAAACAGAAGATAACATATTGTTATCTATTTCCTTCTTGTAAGATGAACTATGGTGTGTAACCGGATAAAATGTAGTTTATGATTGTGGAACTAAAGGTTTGTTTGATTGCAATTTTTAAGCAAAAATGTTCTCTTTTTTTTTTCTTCGGTGTAAGAAAAATATATGCTTCTAGTTTAAAACTTCTAGCTTACACAAGCTAAAATAGAAAAAAATTGAAAATAAAAAAATAATAACTTAGTTTAAAAGTCGAGCAAACACGTAACAAAAACTAGAAAGTAATAATCTTCAAACCTGAAGAAGAAGTTCCCTCTATCCAGAAAAGCACAGTTGCTTGATCTTGTTGGGAGCTGAATGAAAGAGTCTTCCTCTTCAAATTTCCCTCTCTAATTTATACTGAAATTATTAGAATAAAATATCTCTGAAGAAGAATTTACTAGATTTTTATTTTTGCCGGGCACAAAATTCAAAGTGATACTGTGTTTTGGTTTTGTGGCATGCGAAACAAATCCCAGTACCTTTGGCCAATCACATTCATGTTTTGTGAAAGAGATGCCCCGGACAGCTGCTGCAGTGCAAATATATATATATATATTTAATGAGATCATATAATGTTTTCATAATCTGTTATTATTATAATATACTTTATATATTTAATATTCTGGATCATGGATGCTTACATTTCACCAGACAATACTCTTAATTAGCAGCTTGGCCTGCCAAAGCGAATCAAATGCTACCTAAAACTCTATGAGTTGGTGGGATTATACTTTTTAATAAAAAAAATTAATTATTTTTTTTAATATAAAAAATTAGATGTATCTAATTTAAAATTTAAATTTATAGATCAGAACGGCTAATAAATTCATCTGAAAGTGTGCAACCAAATATTATTGTTAAAATGTAAATAGTAACAATAATTGAGTGCATATCGAACTACTTTATACAAAGTACAAACTTCACCAAGTGTTTCATATATTTTTTCTTCCAAATTTACTATTTATTTTGTTTCTACGTAATAAAATTCACCATACCCAAAATGATAAATTAATTATTTTTAATTTGCATATATTTTGTTAAGAGATAATTCTGTATCTTTAAATATATTGGTTGATAATTATCACAAAAATGAAACTTAAATAATTTAAAATAAAGATATCAAAAGTTAAGGAATTATAATTTACAATTGCTCACGTATCACCAAACTTCACTAAATATTTAAATATCAATTAATTCTCAATAGTAGCAATTAGTGCCGTAAGTTAAGGAGGTATTCGAAATTTTTATATGATACATACTTAAAATTTCGATAAATGATAACTTCAATACTTCTATATTTTTATTAAAAATTATTTGAATTTTTTTTTAATTCTTGCCACTACAAGAAAAATGCTATTTAACGACTGCCAAATTCCGTCATTATATTGAATAATTCCGTCGTTATTTTAATTTAACTACGGATTAACAACGAATTAAATTCCATTATTAAAAACTTCGTTAGTAAAAATTCAACGATGGAATAAAAAATCTATCGTTAATTAACGATGGAATATAGTCGTTGCAAAAAAATTTCTGTCCCCAACCCGCCACTAATTAACTACGGAATAAAGCCGTTGCAAAAATTATGTGGCTAACCGTCACTAATTAACGACGGAATAAAGTCGTTGCAAAAAAAAATCGTCACTAATTCGTCGTTAATTAACAACGGATATTTCTATTACTAAATTAATTATGTCGTTAATCCGCAGTTAAAAAATAATTTAATATTATTTAAGAAAATATTAATTTTCCATATTTGTTTTATTGGGGAATTAATAATTTTAAAATATAAATAAATTTAATACAATATTAAAAAATAATCACAAAATAAGAAGCATAATTTAATTACAAAACTAGATTTAATCAAAATATTCACAACAAATTTGTCCAAAGATAAAAATAAGAATATAAAAAAACAAAAGGAACATGGGTCGTGTCACTAACCCTGCAGCTGCTATCGTTATCATCAGGTCGTCGATGGGACGGATATCGGAACCTAGGCCCGCACTACTACTGCTGAGTCATTAATCTCTGCATATTTTATAGCATTTCCTTTACCTCTCGCAGCTATTGTGTGTTTTGTTCATCTCGAGCTTTAAGTATCGCAGTTTCTTGGCATGCAGGTGTTGGAAAACTTAATGAGCCTCGGGATCTCAGTGCAAATCATCTTTCTGTACAATA
>MKEJ01042089.1:0-18609 GCA_001753735.1 Embelia ribes | reverse complement strand
TGTCTTTCTCATTTTATTTCTAAAATCTGAATTTTTAAAAAGTCATTTCTCTCACAAAAATTAAACAATTAAGAAATCTCAACGGTCTTTCTATACAACCTCATCTTCTTCTTCGTAAACCAAGCCTTGAAAATCACAACAAATACAATCTCGTACCTTACTAAAACAAATCATATATGATAAAATAAAATAAAATATAAGAGTGTGTTTTCATATAGTTTACTCACTTCATTCTTTTGGTGGGAATTTTATGTTTTTTTAACAGATAAATTGATTAAAAAAATTACCTGAATCAGAGCAATTGGAGCTCGGAGAAACCCTGATTTGAGATCAGTGATATTCAAAATCAAGTAAAAGTGTTTGCACTTCAGCTGAAAGATAAAAAAAAAACAAAAGCGGCTGTAGATTTTGTACAGGTATAGAAATGAATAGATACATACATATATACAGAGAGAGAGAGAGAGAGAGGACCAACCAAAGGTTGTATTTGTGGCTGAGAAGTAACGGTGGATTTAGTGGACATGAGCCGCCATCTAATACTTCTCCCCCATTGGTCCACGTGTACATATGTGGGCCCACCGTAGCGTGGGAGTAAGCAGGAGAGAGTAGCTTTTTGTTCAAGCCACGGACAGCGTGGCGGGACACGTGTAAGTGGAGATCGGCTTTGGCTAGCACGTGGCAAAGTGGCCACGGGAAGAGTGACACGTGGCTGAGGGCTGCGCCAAGAACATGTTACTGAAAATGGGTAAGAAATGAAGGAAGCATTACCACTGGGTAAGTTTTGTGTGCGGCATGGCATGTACACAATCCACATCATAATTGTTGCATTCTAGACATTATTTTTCATAATCCACGTCATATATTTTTTTTTAAATTTATTGAATCGCCTCAAATTTGCACATGGGATAAGTTTTTCTTTTAATTATATATTTTTAATTAAATTAGGAGTGATACTAATTGAAAATAAGATGAGAGAGAACCGTTTAAGATGGTTTCGATATACAATAAAGAAATATGTAAGCACACATGTTAGAAAGTGCGAGAGTATTGGAGTGAGAACAGACAAGAAAGATAAAGGTAGACATCTAACTATATGGATACAAGTTTTATAAAAGGATATGTGTATTACAATATTGGATGAGCAAATGACTTTCGATATAGGAATGGGTGCGTCGAAAAATTTACGTTAACGACCCGACGTGATGTTTTATTTTGTTTCATTTAACTTATCTTAATTTATTGAGATTTTCAAGATTTTGATGATGATGATAATGATTCAACTATTTGTTTTAGTATGTTTTTGAAGATTTATTCTAAAATCCTTGATAGTTTACATTCACATGTTGAAAGTTTAAGCTTATTGATATTGATCAATTAATCAATTTTATTTTCTTTATGGTGTTTTAAAATATTTTTAAAAATTGATGCTTTTAATTTACAAATTTAGTTGAAATGATATCAAAAAGAGTCAACGTAATATGAAGCCAATTTGTGACTCTAAATTAATTGTGACATTGCATCGCAATAGTTTCGAAATAAAAAATAATTTATTTTACTTACATAAGTTCACTTTGTAGCCCTATAAAAAATTTGATTACTATTAACTATGTTGACATAAAAAGTTGTCCAAAATAGTACAGACGAATTTTAATACTAGTAAATATCAATCGGAAAAAGGTTCGATAGAAGAAGAGAGGGTGAAAATTAGAATGGAAAAATATAAATATTAGACAATTTGAATACCCAAATTATGATTTTGTATGATAGATAATCATGTTTAAGTTGTAATAGAAACTCAAATAAACCTACTTTACATGAACATTAGATATTATCACTTAAATCTAATAATTGAATTTATATAGTTATTTAACACATGCTATTGTCCTACTAGTAAAACAAAAGTGAATCGAATTTTATTTTGTATTTTTATTTTTTATTAATAACTAAATTAGATATAAGTTCCAGTATTCAACAAGCAAGCACAAATCCATAACAAAATTAAATCATACTTTTACAAATTATAAATTCAATTCCACTAAAAATAAAAATAAAATATCAAAGTTCATCAATTTTTATTCCTATGAATCAAACTTTGAATATGTTTACCATGATTATCATTTTGATTATTTGCAATTTTGCATATTCGATTCAGTCCAAGCCTATGCATGAATCAATTTGCTCATAGATTAGCAACATACTACATCAAGACCCGACTCATGAATCATGTATTCGATTTCCCCCTCTTCCACACTAATCGACTTCAATATGCTTGGAAAATATTTTATTACAAACTTAAAACACTAATTTTGCTCTTGGAATTTCTTCACAAAGTTCTAGAAATACAAAAACGTCATAGTAGCTGGCAAAATATACGATAAAAATGTTCTCTCGTGAAGAAACAAAGAAGACCTAAATTGATGTTTTAACTGGTACTGTTCCAAGTTTGCTCTCAAAACTAAAAACAACCAGGAGTAGAAGCTTTTTACAAGTACCCCCCAAAATGCTTTTTAACAGCGTTGAAACAGCAAAGCTATTTTTGTTTCCACTAAATTATAGCACTTTATCTGCTAGTGCAATGGGAGCCACTGTAATTGTGTAACCAAATATAATTTTTCTTTTCTTTCTTTTACTTTTAACCAGCCTAATCCAACATTTCACACTGCTCACATCACTTGAGATCTAAATTACATAATCAAGAACACCAATTATTTTCGAGGGGAAAAAAAATTACATGATGTGCTGCAACCACGGATAGTAAACAACTTTGGCTAAAAATTTTGAAAACTAGGCTACCACATCTAAATCAACATCTGCATCTGTCTCCCCGTCTATCATTCCAGTCTCAGCTTCAGCATCAGCATCATCATCCTCAATCTGTCCAGGCTCGTGACCATCGGTGTCTGGGCTCTCTTTCTGTTGTGGGTCCGCATCGGGCGTTTCAGTTTCAACCTGATCTGGCATTGCTATGTCGGGGCCTGCTGCAACTGCTGAGGCTTCTACATCAGCTTGGGTTCCTTCACCATTCACCTCAAGCGCAAGACTCGCATTCTTAACATAACAGAAAGAGGGTAAGAATAAAAATTTCACGGGTAGCAAAACGTGTCGTAATACCCTGGTAACATATACAGCTTCCAAAGACAGCTATTCGAACTTAAGCGTCATGCACAACAGAATTTTCAAGAGCTATATTTTATCACCAGCAAAAGTTGAATTTGATTGACAAAATTCAAAGTGAACACGGGAAGAAAAATAGAGAAGTTCAACATCATATTGTCGGACAATTTCAGGATACAAAACTTTTTTTTATCCTTGTACCCCACAAGCAGCCCATTTTCTTGCAATCTTACCATGAAGTGGACGTAAGAGTTTCTATTATACGTGGGGTCTTTCTTAACCAATTCACATACTAACTTGCCATGTTTTCCAAGTCCACCTATTACAACATCCAGGCCATTTACCGTGGTTAATGGATCCACATTTTATAGTTACCCCACGTTCAATTAAGGTAAGATTGCCAGAAAATGCATCTCTTGTACTGTACAAATGCTTCCTTGTAGTGCATCTAGATTAAGCGGGATTCCTTTCCATATCTTTCCGGACTACATACATGAGTTTTCATTTAACTTACCGTGAGAAAATAATGAAAAAGCAAAATGTCCAAACTCAGAACAGGTTTGTAGAGATCCATAATTTACTGAATTACCTGATTTACTTCTGCATTGTTCGTAACACCTTTTGTTTCCTCCTTTTTAGTGCGTTTAGATCTTTCGCTGGGCCTAGCTTGGAATCTAGACCGAGCATCTGGCGGCAACAGATCAAGGGGCACAACCCCTTCTATACCATACTCCGTAAACTGCAAGGAAGAATAGATTTTTCACAAACGTTTTATTTGCTACATCAACTAATAAATGTATCAGTGGTACCACATCATCTAATTACGGTACATGTAAAATTAAACATACTTTAGAAAATCCCTCCAAGTCCTGTCGAGCTGCAAGTCTAAGACCTTTCCAGCAATAGACCTGAACCAACAGTGCAACAGCATTTTTACTGGTGAAAAAAAAAGCACACGAGGGCAATATCTAGGCCCAAGCTAAAACAAGCACTTAACAATATTTTGCACAAATAATAACTAACCCGATTGTTTTTATGGTGATATTCTGGTTCGATTCCAGCAGATTCATCCATCTGCAGAAAGTATCATTGTGAGATAATGAAAACTAAAAAACAGGGAGGGACAGGAAACAGGAGCCGAAGATAAAGAAGTCTGAAAATGTAAATAAAATTTTGAAGTAAAGAACTTGTTGATCTCTCACATCTTCAGCTAAGGGTTTCCAATATTCTGAGACAGAAGGGGTCTTCACACGTTGAGGATCAGTTAGAGCATTCTGAAGACATCAGCGATAAGGTATTAATATAGCAGAACAAGTACAGGGCTGCGAAACTTAAATTGTAAGGCAATATAAAAGGACAACAACGTAAAGGGATAATAGAGAAAATTGAAGTAGCCGAAAAGAATTTGGGAGCCCAAAAGTGAACTTTAGGGCAAGTTCGTTCAGGAATTACTAAACAGGTTTGTAAGGCGATCTAGAAAAAGAATTTGAAAACTCAAGATCATTCATTCTCAAAGTTGCAAAATTGTTATAACGAATATTGTGATAATAATACACAAGCAAGTTGCACTAAAGAAATAAAAAGTGAAACAGTGATCCCAAATCACCATGTTATACTATTGTAAGTAAAAATAGTTTCCATGCATTGGCTAAAGTAATTAGTGAAACCAATATTGGGAGCCCTTGACTAACTTCAAATGGCTCCTATAGTAGGACCTATTTGCACCTTTCAACATAAGTGTCACAAGCTACTTAATGATTTGTCGAGAAGTGTGGTAGGAGCAATGCCCTCCAGAACTTAATGCGCGGAAACGAGGGATTAGCTCAAGGAGTATTAGAAAGGTGGTAGCGGCAGTCGTGATATTTGTGTTGATCTTTTCAATCTCAGCGATATCAATGAGCATGAAACTGCTGAGATGCCAAAAGATAGACCTTCCCATTCTGTTTAGTTATTTAAGTTCACTAACATCTTGAAATACACAAGGATGACTATAACCATGCTGAAAAAGTCCCTGGTACAATGGTTTGGTACGGATTTAACTGTAAAGATAAGTGTAATTCAACACCATCAAGTTTTTTGGTTGCACAAGCTCATGACACATAAAGTGTGATTCTGCATTCTTATGCAGCCAAAATTATTCCCAGTAATAGGTGTTCAAAACATACCGCGTTCTGATCAGCCCATCTCCACAATTGAGAAAGTTCTTTATTACCCAATCTCCAACGAGGCCTACTGCATTAAGAACACAAACAAATCAAATGTGAGGAAAAGAAAATCTCTCACATTCCAATTCTATCAACAAATCAAAAGCAGGGAAAAATACTTTTCCTTATACTCCATACTTGTAGGCATGAGTCAGGCTCATGTGGTAAAGAAGATGCAATTATTTATGCGAGGCAGATAGTGAAATGTAGGGGAAAAGAAAGAAAAGAAACTAAGACGATACATCTAAAAATTTACTTTTCGTACTTAAAAGCGCATGAATGCAAAAGATTATAGAGGCAATTCCATGAGATTGAGCACAAATGATAAATTAGGCATACCGGTTTAAAAGTGCATGAGAGTAAAACATTATAGAGGCGATTCCATGAGATTGAGCACAGATGATAAATTAAGCATACCGCTTTTTTGCTCCATCTTGAATGGATTTCTTTTCAATCGGTGGCTTTTCAAATGGTTGACAACCATCACGTTTCCACCACACCTGAACACTCAACAGCTGAACACGTCATAGAAAGAAAAAGATGACAACAGTACAAAGACAGATAGATAGAAGAATACGATCTATAAATGTGTAAAAAGTTTCTCAAATGTTATATGATCTACCATATAGATATATACAGTCTACCATACACATGAAGAGAGAGAGAGACAGAGAGAGAGAGAGAGAAGAGAGCTCACCCAATTCCTTTCCCTTTCCAGTATATGCTCGATACTATGAAGAAATTCTTTTCCTCTTGGTGGAGTCATTTCAAGAAACCTTTTGACCCGCTCCTCACAGGATTTTATTTCTTCCATCTGGAACCACATAAATGTATTATTTACAAACTTAACTTCTGAACCAAATGGACATGCAAGATTATTAAGATATACCTTGAAAACAAAAAAAAAAAATGAAAACTACCTATTATTAGTACTACCATAGTACAAGAATTTTCAGTATAGAAAAACACTTAACCAGGAGGAAAATAATTTTCCTTAAGTAGCCGTGCTGGAGGTAACATTTTCAATTATACTTCCGATCAGCTCTTTAATATAGGTTAGCATCTTCTTAAACAAGGAAGTGTAAATGAATAAATTACGATTCACATATTTAATTTATAATATGCATGTAACCTATATCAGAAAAATAATTGAAGTATAACTAACCACTACTTCAGATGGCAAATCTTTATCATTTTTTCCCGGGGCCTACAAGCAACGAAAGAAAACAAATCACGTAGAGAAAAAGGGTAACAAGAGGGAGCAGCATATCACATAATTAAGTACACAAAAATGAGAAGATTATCCAAGTAACAAAAAGTGAATGTTGACGAATTCTCAGCACAATAAAGTCTACGCAATATAAGTGTAAGTTTAAAAGCAAAATCAAGAATAAGGTAATTTATTTAACCGACCGAAAGCAAGAAAGAGTCTAAATTATGTCAATGTTAAATTATACATGAGTTTAAACCTTTTCTAATTTCAAGACAGTCCAAAATATAAATGAGGGAAAAGTCCAGAATCCAGATCCAATTACTTTAAATTTCTTCGGGATGCAAAAATCACTAACTTCTTGTTCAGCCAGGTTTTAGACAATGCATTCGGGATTTTCATTTTCCTTGCCAGAACTACTAAACTATAAAAGGAGTAAATTAGCCCAGTTACGAGTAGTGCACCACCTAAATCATGTCATAAATTAGAGCCACCATCTCCTTCATCCATCCAATGTTTACCCAAAATAAATTTAAATTTGTAAACCAAACTGAACAAGCACCTTGTTTTGCATACCATGGAAAGCATTTGTTCGCAAAGGAAGAGAGACAGTTGTAATTTCTACCTTAATAATAGAGTGTATATCAATGTTAGTTTGAAACACAAACAAGCAACATGATATAGCGAACCTAACCACAAACACTAAAACCAGCATAACAAAGATAACCATCCCAAAAAACATAAAGAGCATTACCTTCAAATAGTCGAATAAGATAAGGCATTGAACAAGAACATGGCGTCGAAAACTTGGGTCTCTCAACTGAGGTAGAATTCAGTGAAAGAGGGTAAAATTAAACAAAGAACATCATAGTTTTAAATAAGTTGCAACAAAATAAACATGACTATACCTCAAGACCCATTAAGTTACTACTCGTAAGATATTTTATGCTGAAGGTTGCTGCCTCATCCTCAACATTATTAGCATTACCTTCGTCATCATTTAAGGGCTGAGCTTCAAAGGTGTTCAACACAACCTAATGATTTCATAGTTCACACAAATTCAAACCATATGTACTTAAAACAGGCCAATTAGCATATCTACAGAGTAAAGGATGCCAAAAGGTAAAAGGTGAACGGAAACTATACCGTTAAACTGGAAGAGAACTTCTGCCACCTGGTAGGAGTGAGACCTAAGGAAGCAGGATTGGAAAAGTACTCCTGAAGACAGAGAAAATTAGAAAACACTACCCATTACAGTGTGGAAAATTGTACAGCAATTGAAATATTTGAAACGTGAATTAGTACTCACTAATAAAAACAAGGAGCAGGACAAAAATGGAATACGAAACTACTATAAACATAGTGGCCAGTTGGAAAGAAAAAAAATCATACAAGATTAGAAGCCTTTTTACCGTTTCTTCTGGAAAGATGAAACTATTCCGGAGTCATATATCTAGACATAAATATAATGTTTAAAGCTCACTAAATTTTTCCTAAAGGTAGTTAAAGTTGGCTTGGCTGATCTTATTCGTCATTCCCTATACCAAGTACGATGAGATCAAGTAATGGTTGGGATACCATGTTTGTCCTTACAACATATGCATAATAACAACCCCAGTTAATCTAGCTTGAACTCATCGATCTCCTTTCATGTGGATACACCCTCTTCCTAACTAGTGCCACCATACCTATCAATCCTAATAAACATATTAAACCACAAAAATGATTTTAGAGTTCTAGACATACACACCTGTAAACTCCAGAAGGTTTTGTAGAAGTTGAAATCAATAGCAATGCCTGGGGAAAGAAAAATTGGAAGACAAACACAATATGATTTTGGGGAGCCTCTTTCTCATAACAAGAGAATAAGATCGAACAAATCCAAAACTAAAAGAATAAAACAAGAGAATACCATCAGGAGCCTCTTTCTCATATTTTGTCTCATTTGACGTGTTGAAAACCCCCTTTATATTAACGGCTGCAAAAATTGTCCAACAAAGACTGTCATGCATCTAAGGGTGCCAAGAAGTAGTCACAAACACAGACATAAGAAGAAAAAATAGAGTACCTGAACGTTCTGATAGTGGGAAAAAATGTGCAAGGAACATGATAATTCGTCCACAGAATACAACATCATTTGCCTGAGAAGTCAATAACAACTCCATCAATGGCAACATATGTTTTTTTTCCTACTTAATCCCCAACACTGGCTAGGTTTTACTTTCTAACAGACACTGTTAGTTGAACTTGAAAACAATTGTTTTTATGCACCTTAATATGAAATATAAAATAAATGATACTTCTACAGCGTTGCAATGGGACAAGTAGGTCCTTTACTAAAAAAACAGGACACCATATAGCTGTAACATTCGAATTTTCAAGGAGTGTGATGTTAAAATGCAAGAAATCACTCTTTATGTAGGGGAAAAGTTGTAAATACAGATACAATCATCATGCATTGTGTATGTTTTCCTTTTTCTTTGACAGGAACAATAGAAACCGCGTTAGAGGGGGTGAACCCACTACAAAAGGCAATAATCTACAAAAATTGGCCTACTCAATAAACTCGAAAGGAGAACTTGCTTTATCCAGGAGAACAAGGACAATAAATTTTACTTTCGCTCGCAAATTCTCAACACCTTTTGAAGTAGAGATTCTCTTGCATATGTTCCACCTGACAAAGAGTCAACCCCCATGCTTGCAGTCTGAAAATGTCCTAAAAATCCCCTTCCATCAGATCTTTAAGTCTGAGACGGTGAAGGGGATAGATATTTTTCCTGTTCTCGTCTTGGGAATGTATTCATGTTTCCAGAAATCCTTAAATAGAGCAAGGATTGAACCTTCACAATCTCTTCTGAATTGCTTAGAATCCAAATGTTAGGAACTTTTTAGGAAATACATGGAACAGAGGCCAACTGGTACACATGAATTCTAACTCATCTTTTATATTAACTTCTAGGAGAACTTATCTGTATGTTTTGCTGCATAGATAAATGGACATGCTTGAGGAAAATCTGAAGTTCTACATGGATTTCCTTTCATGCAATTTTAAAGAATAATATAAATAACTATTAAGTGTTGGTAAGTGGTAACCATGATCCAAATGAGGACAGCTGTATTGCATACTGCAACTCATCTGTAAGTGTACAATTACTTTTATGGTTTTAGCCGTTAAAAAATGGCTTTTATATTCCACACAGTTGTGTTATGCAGCTTACAGCCTGAAGAAATCAAGATCAGGTAGTTGTAACCGTATGCTCACAAGCACACAAAGGAAAATTCTACAAAGCAGAGAGATAAGAAGATGGATATTTATCTGGGATAGGTTGAACCTTTGACAGACGGCGAAGAAGCTGATTGCAGGTCCTCAGCATCACAAGTTTTCCTCGTGCAAACAATTCTGGCTATCATGCAAAAATAAACACATAAACATATTGCGAAGGCTTTCTACTCGATTTAAGTCCACCATCAGCCGCAAAATTATAAAGGACCCATGGTGAATTTTAAACAATACATGAAGTACAAAATAAAAAATAACAAAAAGCTACAATAGAGAGCTCAGAAGAATACAAAACATTATTTACCTTGCCCAAGATGTCTTGTTTGCTCTCTATATAGCCAAAAATATCTTCACAATTTTTCATTGTAGACATCTCTGTCAAATCTTCCAATAGCTGGAAGATCATACCAGCTTCAATATGTTCTTTCTCACAAAGATACAATACAATATCTACATTAAAAAATAGAACATAGTTACAACAGAAAATTCTCACAAAATCGATTCTTATTTGAAACAAAGGTAAAAGGGATAGTCTCAACATTTGCCAAGCATTAGCACCCTTCAAAAGAATATTGTAAAGCTTCTACAGACTCAGACATCAAATAATTGGCTTCCTATGAGTTAAGAAGTTCGAATCAATCAATCTCATATGGAACTGGAGCAAAAACAAATTCCAGGAATCGAATCCTAGACAAACACTGCTCATCGGAATTCCATAATCAAAATATCGTCACCACTTAACCTTCAATAAGAATTTCATGATAGACGAATAGGAAACGCAAGATAACTTAAAGGACCCTAAAAGCCACAACTATCCCATCACATCTTGACATGCAAACTATCATTATAAAATTCAAAGACACCCCACTTAGCAAGCAAAGCTTTGCCAATTACATTCTATAGAATAGAGCGAAAGCTGGATAACTCAAGGGGATCCCAGACCATTAACATATTTCTATGACAAGTTACAACTAAGTTGAGACAAATTTTCATACCCAAGTTTGTACATTTTCACAACTCCATCAGCATTTTTATCAGAACATACTCCAAATAGGAGCTGCAACAGGTAGAATACCTGAGATTTTTTTTCAAACCACAACCGTAGTAAAACCATAAATTACATCCGTCCCAAAACCATTTAAATTTTCTAGTTAAATACCAAAACTGTTCCGTTCAAGAGTCGGGTACCCGTTTTCATACGGGGGTAACTTTTATTTTTAACCGGAGCTTATTAATGGTTCTGCAGTACACATCTCTGAACCTTTTACTATTATGTTCTCCCAAACAGTCCATCATAAGGTGAGGCATCATGCCATGAGTGGGTGAAATTATGGAACTTTGGCATGACTGACCACAAGAGCTTTAGTTAAATATTTACAACGAACAATTGAACTTTACAAGAACAACTACATACTTATTGCTCAAACTATGCATTTAGTGTAAAGAAGTCGGTTATAAATGGCAATGATAAAGTAAAAGCACCTAATTTCGTCCAGAAAACAATTGAAACTGAATAATAAATGCTTTATTAACTTTTTCTAGAAAGACCTGGAAAGATTTATTAATATGGCGTGCACAGCTTCAATCCCAACTTCATCAGGGTATCATAGTTCAAAAAATGAGTAACGGTGCCCGGGGCTTCAATGCCAAAACAATCCTAAATCCTAATGGTTATTTGTACCATGTCCATCCATAAACCAATATCGTAATTTAACAGCTTCTAACCAATTTTGAATGGACTTAATAGTCGAGAAAAACCCGCCCCATTGCCATTCCTAACTCCAAACACAAATGATTACTTTGACAACCCAAACGCAAGAGAAATTATATCACTAGTACCCCAATAGTAAATAGATTCCTCAAACACCTAGGACCGTGAAATGTACTTCATTCATCAGAGATACTTCATGCATGGAGATCACTTTATTCTGTTTAATCAACTCAATTGTTTTATAAATAGAATCCTCAAACACCTAGGACTGCGAAATAAGATTCACCAATTTAATGAGAAATTACTAAATCTTCCTTTATCTATTAAAAAAAAGGATATATTGAAACATGCCTGTAGCTTTATTTTCAGTTCAACAAACCAAAATGGAGATAGAAGTACTTATTCAAATACATAGCCAATACATACCAAGGAGGCGGGGAATTTGACCCTGCATAACCTCCCCATCGGCAATTGATCGCCCATATTCCATAATCTTCTCTGCGGACTGGGCAGAAGATGCCTACAAAAGACAAAAAGAACCAGAAAAAACAAAAACAGACATTAGAGACCCTTTGATGCCAGAAATGGACACCGGAAAGAAAAAAGGATTGGCTATTGTATCAAATGCCGCTCAGTATGTCTTACGAAAGAATGGGGGCATAAAACTACACTTTTACCCATCTTTCTTCTTTAAACTTTAAAGAATAATAAGAAGCAGCTAAATATACATTTACTGGGACAAACCATGTCCAGTGTCATGTTTTCCCAACATTGCACATGGTAAACGTTATGGGATTATCTCATATCGCCTGATATAGACTTTATCTCTTCACAAGGAATAATCATAACAGTATTATAATTTTTGCATTGATTTTTGCAAAACGACAAATAATAGGGCATGAACAGAAACTCACCACCAGTTCTTGAAGCAACTTTCGAAGAATATTTTCCAACAATTGATTCTCATCTTGGAGTAATTTAGTTTGCTTCTGCCAAAATAAATTCAAAAAACCTAGTGAGATCACATGAAAAGTGTACAGAAAGACTATAATCATGTCAGAATCTCCTTGCAGGCAAGTACATTGTAAAAGTATTTCTTCAAATATACGATTGATTTGAAATTTCTCCTCTTCAAAATTATCTCTCTACTACCTGGGGTTTAATTGCTTCTTGCACTGTCCTGAGAGCAAAATTTTCAGGTGAACCCGGCTCCAGAATAGCACTCCTGAATAGCTCCTGCTAGGAAAAAACATATCTTGACTGACTAAATGTTTACTAATCATAAACCTACTAAACCTAAAAGAAACATAACCATAGTATTATCTATGAATGCTGTTGCAACAGTGGTAATGCTAAAACACTAACAGAAAGGTTAAGCGTATAAGCACAAGAACAAAACTAAAAGTGATGTTGAAAAGCAATACACTACAAATAATTTATATTGCAACCCATCCCAAACTCAATCCTTGACCAGCCTTAGTAGTAGGCGCATTACCTTCCTAAAGTTCCAATTATTAAGGTTTACAAAATCCATTCAACCATTTTTCACTAACCCCAAAACACCAAATTGAGGCACGTACACAAACATACTGTAACACTAACTAAAGATGCACAAAACACTAACGTACGGCGAGAGCACAATTGAAACCCCGAAAAATACAAATATCATAAGACGTTAATAATATCCAGCAAACTTTATGATTTCATTTCTTGATAAAAAAAATTTAATCGTTGACTAAAATTCGCATTGACTAGCAACCCAAAATTTTGAAAATGATTCACTTATTTGGCAATATCTCGTGCATTAATCCTATTTTTAAGAAAAAAAATAACACGCAAGATGATCCCATATAAGAATTTGTACACATTACGAAGATGCTACATTGACTTCATATGTGCCATTGTTCTCTCTCCTGCGTGTCTTTAACACTTATAGGTAGCATGTTCAAAATTACAACATACTCGTATATATAATATCTCTATCCAAAAAGAAATTAGACAATAGGTTAATAATAAACTCGACAATTATGAAACATTATTTTTAAATAAGATTAAAATATTATAGAAAACAAAGAATCTAAGCTATGGATTTACCATGAGTAAGATTTGTCGCGGGATTTATGAATTATAGATACTTGTGTAAGCAACAGTAGATAGAATCACGTTCTAGGGCACATTCCAATCGGAGAGAGAGAGAGAGAAAGAGAGATACACAGTATCCAAAGTTTCAACTAAATTATTTCGGAGACCCTATAGTTTTGATTTTGATACTATTAATTCTATGTTTTTAAATATATCGCATAATTGGTCTTTATTCCCAAATGATAAAAAAGATAGAGCAATTATCAAATATACATACGAAGTTTTATTTTTTATCAATTTAATTTTAAAGTTTCAATATTTATCAATTTCATCCTGAATGTATCAAAAAGTCATCAATTTGGTCCTTTGTCACATTTTGGACCATTTTATCCTTGTTTTATTGAAATTTTCAAGTTGCTTTGGATTAAGAATAGAATCAAATAATATAAAATTTTATATATAAATTTGAATATAAGAAAAAGTCAAAAATATTAAACAATTATATGACTATGTTTAATTTTTTATATAATATCAGAATATATTACACCATATATTATAAATTTATTTAGTAGTAGTAAAACATAAAAAAAATAACAAACTTTCTAAATTAGAATTTTGGCTGTAAGATGTGTATATTCCAATTTTTAAAAAGATGAAATAATAAACAGAAAAATATTTAACCTATATATTGGTGTTAAATATTCTATTCCATCACTATGTTATATAGATACTATAGCAAGTCATTTAAATTTAAAAGTAATATATATTGTAACGCCCCAATTTCTCTATAAAACCCGAGGCAAACTCCAAACCCACTAGAAGCTTTGGAGGGTAAGTGTATTTCTTTTTTAGATAAAAGATAATAAAAAATTTTATTTTTGTTTTAAAAATAAAAATAGAGAATCCACACTTACACTGCCATTTGCTAATTTCACATTCTATAACATACTTGCATAAATGTAATCATCCATTAGACTGTGCATAAAAGAAATACCAACATGGTAATGATAAAAGTAAACTCCTTGTTTACAAATACAATATGAGTTATATACTCCAACACTGATAAAATATATTACATTTGGTTCTTACTCCAAATATGGCATCTCGCTAATGGAGTAACAACGGAATGTAATATATAAGCCCATCGAGCACAAAATATACATCTAGTCTGCATAATCACACTAATGTAATAAATAAATACATCTTGTTAAGCCTTTGAATAATACAATATGAGTGAGGCTAATGTATCAAAATATAAAATCCAAATACATCTATCCAAAAGGAAATATATATACATTATCCAATAAATAAAATTATATATTAGAATTTCAAGTTAAAAGAGAGTAAAATTAAAAATCTCATAATCTAATATATGCATTTTTTTTTCATGAAAATACATATCGAAATATGACTTAACATGATTACATTCTTCATAAATAATTTCCATTATGATAATATAAGCTTGTATATATGGAGTCTTATGTAAATAGAATTTTTAAAACTATATTTAATGTATTTCTTATGCAAATTGTGCCCTCTCTTGTTCGAAATCCTGGCTCCATTTTGGTATAGCGCTTAAAATTATTAAAAGTTAGTCATCTTTCATATCGAGCCATTGAAGCAGCCGAGCTATAATAGGAAAGTTTCATCGTGCTACTAGTGGACACTTTCACTTTTCCAAAAACTTGGTATATAATCGATCATTTTTTCTAAATTTTATATGGGCACCAAATGAAATTTGATTATTAAAAAAAAAAACAAGAAAGATGTAATGCATATACCATCTATTACAATTCAAGTGTGATAAGTTGGATCTAAGTCACCGAATCTTTCATGATGGAGAGTGTGTGTTCCTTCTTTCAATTCTCACTTTTGTTTCCGCTCCCGTTCCAACGGTTTTTTGACTCACAGGCACGATGCTCCCACACTCCCGTTTCCTTCCTGCCATATGGTGACTTAGTTTTGAACTTCATAGGCGGGTAATGGTAGGAGAAAATTGAAGTCATGACTACAATGACGAAAGTAGGGGCACTTTCTTTTTGTTGAAGTAATCATTGAATAACAATAATAGTGTGCTTTTTCAAATTGGCAAGTTTTTTTTCATGTGTTGCTTTCTCTAAGTTGGTGATGGAACATATGATGTTCAAAATTTATAAACTAGATTTCATAAAGATGGACTATGTATATTTACCTTTTCTTAATCACATAGGCAAATTTGCTCTAAATTCCTATGAAAACATGAGGCTTGTGTGGCTTCATTTTGGGGTAGATGGAAAAATGTTCGATAAATTCAATAAACAAAAAGTGAATATTAGAGTTTTGAAAACTTCCAAGAAAATGAACACTAAGCAATGGACGTAAATTGTAAATTTCTCGAATTCCTATTGTTATTCACGCAGAAAAGTATAACAAGCATCATTAATAGCAAGCTTAGATGGAGATAGTTTTTATGCAGCACTGGATATACTTGCTGAAAATGTTGCCGCTGGATTTATAATAAACAAAAGTTAGAAATCGCAAAAAAAAACACTCATGTAACTAGACACTCGAGGGACAGTTTTTATACACATTCTTATGCAGGGAATTACCTTTTGCACATATACATACGTGTAACAATGATTGATAAAAGCTAAGAAAGTTCATACAGATTCTTACAAACGACAAATTGAAAAGCGAATGTATAACAAGGTCCAAAACTTTCAAAATTCAATGAAGAATTAGATCCTACCTAACCTCGGGATACCTATTACAGTGAATATGTATGTAAGAAAAATCATATTCTCAACACGATTTGAGCCTTCAACGAAGGAACACATGCTCAATGAGGAAAATTCTTGATACCCCTTCGATATCAAAATTCGATGACAAACCCTAAATCAAACATTTTGCTTACCCATAAGAATGGCAGAAACTACACTGCTTTCTTTGAAAGCCTCGCAGTAAACCAGAAAACCATTCGACGCATGCTACAAAAGAGCAAAAGAAAATAAAAAGATAAGGGTGAAACTGAGGAGCAAGCAAATGGATCCATTTTCCATTAATTTTCACAGATTATTAACGACTAAATAATTCTCACAGGTCAGCAAAAGCATCATTACTCTACTAAGCGCCCATTTTGCTGCAAATTAGTCCAAGTCAGTTTCAAAGATTAAATATCCTTTCCCTACAAGACTACAAGGAAAATAAACAGCATGGTTTAAAACGATCAGGTTCATATATGCATATATGTTTTGGAAAATGTAAAACCCTCATCAAGAAGGCTAATAAAAGCATATTTACTTCCCCCTCCCATAAAACGACTGATTTTCCCATTTTCTCGTTTTCATGGAGAAGCCCATTGGAAAAAAAGGCAAAGGTTGCCTCGAGCAGGGGTCCAATTCCCACAGCTGAAGAAGAAGCTCCCAAGTTTCGGACCCGGCTTACAAAACCTCCCTTGCTTGCTCTTCACCCCACAGAAACAGAAAGGATAAAACTGGAATATCATAGGGTGCTGGTGTGGCAAAGCGGGTTGCCGCTGTGACACCACCGCCCGGTTGGGTGATTGACCCTCCAGCTCGTTGGTAATGGTGAATTTGAAGCCCTTGTGCATGATGAGAGCGAGTAGGCAGGCTGTATTCTTTGCATCATCGAGGCCACAATGAGGACGGCCCTGCCATGTCAGCCCGGCCATCTCTACTGCCTCCTTCAGTTTGATGTATCTACCCCCACCGAAAACATGCTGAAAAGGAATTTTCAAGTTGATCCATCTGGTGGACAAATAAAACAAATAAAAGATAATGAGTACCCATTCTGCATTAGATTAAATAAGTTGAAAACGAATTTTCGAGTTTATCCATCTGGCAAACAAACAAAACTTAAGAAAACAATGAGCCTATATTCTGCAGGAAAACAAATTGAAACGTCCGAAGTTTTTTTTTTAAAATAAAGTTCTATAAAGTTTGTGTTGTTTCAGTGATGAAGCTTGCATTTTAAAAATAAAATAAAAAATTAAAGTAAGATGCTCATTAATTTACCGGTTATAATAGTCAGGCTTGTGGATGTCCTTGTATTGGCATTCAGATTCTAACATCACCCGGCAATCCCAATTTGACCAAGTAACCACTGCAAAGTTGCTGTTCTTAAGCCCTTTATGCTCTAGCCACCTATCATGCCTAAGAAGGGCTTCTCCCAGAGTCACACCACTATCCACCTACAAGAACAAAATCAAGTGAATAAAAGTACAGAACTTGGAAAGGAAAGAGAAAAACAAAGCGACGATGACAGTGCAAAATATCAATTCCCTCCACCCCTAAAGTGGAGACACAAACAATAGACGGGAAAAGGTCACTGCCGAAAATGACATGTACAATTTTCCAATCACCAACCTCGTATCAAAGATCCAAAAAATGAAGTGCTAGAACATAAAATAGTCCCAGTCAATTCTCTAAGACAAATAAGAGGACATTCAAAATAGAACACAACTTTATTTTAACCACAAATATCTATTGAGGGTCCGCTCAGTTGAACTCAAACTATTCAATCAGAAAGTAAAAGATCAATTTGCCGATTATTCTTAAAAGTAGCCGAAGGTAATGGATCAACAAACCTGACTTTGCTGGATGCCAGTTAGATCCTTGCAGAAATCACTGAGTTTCTGGTTACATGTTGGCCTCACGTAAGTTTGAAAACAAGCCTCAAGCTGCCCAGTAACACCATTCACAATAACGGATGGGAACTCAATAATTTCTTGCGGGTTCGGGATTTTTCCCTCGTCACAGGTTGCCTCGAAGTCTATAACCACAAAATACTGAAACTCTTGCAACTGATTTTCGTACGAGTAGCTTTGGGGAAAATACCCAACTTGAGCATATTGGAGCCGGGTGTTTATTGGGTAAGGGCAAATCTGGTTACTGAGTGCATATTGCCAATACTGCACATGTTTAGAGTAGGGATGATAATTTGGCCAAGATCCAAAACCAGGTGAATAGGGTGGGCTTTTGTGACACTCTTTTGCTGATGCAACAGATTC
>MKEJ01042083.1:0-22831 GCA_001753735.1 Embelia ribes | reverse complement strand
TCTTCCAAGTCTTGTAGCTACTTCGTACGCTACTAGCTTAACTTCTTCAACTCTAAATGCACTTAAAGCCTCATGAAATGTATTAATGTTCGTAAATGCACTACTAATAATATTATAATGTCTCTATAACATTATTAATATAATGCAAAAACTTTATCCGAAATTTGTGGGATGTTACAGTCAATGAGTCTAGATATGCCCCTAGATTTCGAACCCGAGCCCCCGAGCTAGGTGATCGCGCTCCTCAAAGTTTCTTTCTCTCCCTTTCGCCACTCTTTCTCTCTTCACTAATATTCAATACTGGGAAAGCAAAATTTAATACTTCTCACATGCTAAAGTTTGAAAAAGCGAACAACATCTAGGTCACTGTTCGAACGGCACTGTTGTTTAAACGACATTCTTGCACCATTCGAACGGTTCCTCAAGAACCTGAAATCCTCCACTGGAAATGCAGAATTCTCAAGGCTCAAACCCCACCATTTTCACCTACGACTTACGCCTTATGGTCTCACACTAATATGCACATTCTCACACCACTCTCACACACGTTATCACACTTGTCTCCAATACTCGCTCACACTCACAATAACTCACAATTTCTCAAAAGTCTCACAATCACCACAATTCTCTTAACAATGTCCACAAATATGTTACACAACTCCTCAATATTTATGCACAATATGGTAATATAAAAAATAATACTTATTTGTTTTACATAATGCAACACACAATCACCCAATTATATACATTAATGCAACACATCCAATTGTTCAATTTAATAAATTATATCGTCAGCACATTAACGAAATTATTTACTAAATGAAAATGTGAAAAATTCACTCGGAATTTTCGGGACGTTATATGAATATGCGCAAAAAACATTATCATAGGAAATCAAGAAAAATTAAATATTTTTAATTCAATGTTTTATGTTGATGTGGAATACAGGGTCGAACCTCTACAAACGTAAATTTAGTTAAATCTGCTCTCATTGAGTATGCTTGGGTGTGTATTGATATTCAAGCGGGATATAAAAGTTCCAAAAAGTATTAAAATAAATTTGGATGGTGGGTCTCTGATTGAAATTCGAGTTGAGATTTCGAGGATACATCCAAAATACTCGTCCCCATCGTCCCCCTTCTTGGTCCAACTCATTTCCTAGGATTAATGGTGAATATAAGACTAATGGAAAATTGAATGATATTTGGGGATCAAAAGAAAAATAAAAAAAGATGGCAAGTTCTGATATTTGGGTTAAAGTCAATTGTGTTGACTCCAACAAGGACAAAAATGTCAATCTTAATCCACCGATTTCTTTTAGGAACGTGGATAAATGAGAGAAAATGATTCCTCCACGTCATTGCAAAACGACAACAAAAATAGATTAATGAGAAGTTCAAGTAGGCTCAATGTAAAGGTAGATTTGACATTGGCAACATGTTCGAATGTTTAACTTGTGATGATTTAAAATTGGAGGAGTAACCCTCATTGGAAACCTCTTTTCAACCATCTTAGTTCCATATTTATAGCCTAACCTTTTGGATTTAAAGATTATCGAATTTCTGATTAGGCTATGGGGTTTAGTTCTTGTTAAAGCGAGTTATTAAGTTTTGATTTAAATATATTTCGGGTTCATCCGTAGTATTTAACATTTTTTTATCTAATAAAAGTTTAACTTCTAAAAAAAAGGGATTGATCCTCGACTTTATATTGTTTTATATTATGCCCAACAAGCGCAATATTGTTTGGTTCGCTTGCTTTGTTTTTTCATTGTTAATTTTTTTGAAAAAGTGTTATCACGAACAATCAAATTCAAAACTTCTTCGTTTCAGAATTCAGAATTCTAATAACATATTAAATTATATTTTATCCGTTTACAAATAATTAGATTGTTTGACTTGGCACAAATATTTATGCAAAAGTAAAAAAATGAATATTTAAATTTGAAATAAACTACAAATAACAAATCTAGCCTTATATTTTTTTATATTTTCTAGTCCTTAACAATTAATGAAAGAACAATACTAATTATTATCAAAATTTGCAATGATTAGCCAATATTAAAATAGAAAGTGTCAAATAAATTTTGAACAATATAAAATTTTATGCGCTAATTATTTAAGAAAGACAAAGTATTATCGTGAACGACCATGGTTGAAAATGAACAATAAAAGGATATTTCCCTTAATGGTACACGCCAAGGGCAATACACATCATAGAACCGCACCCACCCTATTTTCCTATTTTCCGCTGGCGTCTTAATTAATATAAATTGGTTCCATGCTGATTTGAACGACAGAAGGCCTCCTCTCTCTCTCTCTCTCTCTCTCTCTCTCTCTCGATTTCGTCTACGGCACCAACAGATCATCATCCCCCTCGCTGCATCTCCTCCGAATCCACCACCGTCTCTCTCTCCGGTAAATAAATCTCTCTCTCTCTCGCTCGCAGGTCAGTCTCTCTGTCACAGCTCAATCTCTTTCGTACGCGATTGCTCTCGCTGCTGTGTTTCAGTGCTGTATCTTATTACGTTCTGGTGAATGTGGATATGTATCTATAGCCTGTGCGTAGGATACACAACGATTCTACGTGTTGCTGAGGTGTTGGTGTTTGTTTGTTTGCTAACATGCACCGTGTGCGTACGTGGTGGTGTAGGTTGCTGAGATGGCGAATAACGTGGTGAAGGTGAGGAGAGAGGTGATTGCGGAGATCATGACGTGTCCTATCTGTCACAAGCTCTTCCGCGAGGCCACCACCATCTCCGAATGCCTCCACACCTGTCCGTCTCCCCACCCCCCCTCATTTCCGTCAATTTCGATTTTCATATGAATTTTTTTTGTTCCAAATTATTAAGATTTACTCGTCTCGGTGAGTTTCTGTATAACACGCGTAATGCGTGATAGTAATTTTACGTACAGAGTTTAATTTCTATACGCTGTCAGTTCTGCTCAAAAGGTACCTTTTTGATAAGGATAAGGATTTCATACGTACATCCATGTTGACGCATATGAAAGAGATTATTTATTTTGGTTTAATGTATCAACTTTGATTTTTTATCTCCTATGTGTAAATACATGAATGGATGTGCGTAGGATATGCATAGAGTCTGCATCCTATTGATCAGGACCAGATTGGGATTTCTATTTGATAGCTGCTTTTGTTTTTTTTCCTCGAAAATTTTAGCTTGTGTTTGGCAAAAGGGTAAAAGACATGATTTAAAAATCAGTTTATGCTATTTTAGGGGTGATTTACTGATTTTAAAAGCAACCTTAGGGTGCTTTTAGGAACTTATACCGCTTTTTCTATGAATAATTACTTAAATTACCTCAAGATTACTTATTTCATTCTTAACACATGCCTACTTTTGTCTTATTGCAGTAAAAATCACTTAACCAAACAGGACATTACTTCTAAAAGCAATGTTAAAATTTATTTACTAGCACCCACTTTGTACCCACCCTTTCAAAGAAGTTGTGGAAGGGGTTGAAAATCACTAGCATTGCCAAACTAAGTCTTGGTTAAGTTTAATTTTGTACTAAGCCATTCAGTTTGAACTTTTATTTTGTTGTATTTTTGGATTAACTAGTGGCAACTCATCATCAATAGATTTCTTGCAAACTCAATGTACAAGATTTGTGTAAAAGATTTTATACCCTGACAGTGTGCCCATCATGTAATTTTTTGGTTACTGAGTATATATAATATGAGCTCGATGATGGGGCTCGTTGGAATGGTATAGGTGTTAAAATTAGCTCAGAATTTGCGGGTTTTCTAATTATGGATCTTAATCATCTTTCCATGTAAGCACATATCGTGTATAATTAAACCCCTCTTAACCATTGAGCAGCAGTACCGTCTCGTTTACTTGGAATATCTTTAACGGAATACATAATATGAGGTTCATGTCATGTTGTTTTGTGCAAGAAGCAAAAGAAAAAAAAGTGATTGAGGGTTGGTTTGCTTGTGATTTAAGAATTTTCTGGTTTGGTTCTTGTTGCATTTTCACTGGTCTAGGAAACAGAACTACAGAAAGTCTGAATTTTTCGAGGACTTGGTTTGATATCCATTATTCAAATTTTCATACAAAAAACAACTTTTGGAACCAACAAAAACACCTTTCTGTAAGTTTTGGAGACAAGCTATTACTGGAGAAGACTTGGTTTGAGGATTTGTAATTTTTCTGGGATAATTTGATATTCCTGTTAGATTTTATGGGCTATCCCTTCTTTTTGTGTGTTCTCTTTATGCCAAAGCGTGTATTTTCTTCTTATTTAGAATTAATAAGCTTGGAATTTATCTTTTATTTTTTTTTCCCTCTTTGTCCAATTGAGGACTATCAACTATAGAATGGTAGATTTTGGTAACCTGTTCTTTGATATGACCCAGTTTGCAGGAAATGCATTCATAAGAAGCTCTCGGATGAGGAGTTGGAAAATTGTCCAGTGTGCGAGATTGATTTAGGTTGTAGTCCATTGGAGAAATTGAGGTCAGTTTTCCATGAACTTATCTGTTCTTTCCTCTACTTAAAACTCCCCTTATCCTTCCCAAAACACCCCCGACAAGAAAAAGGGCAATAATTAGAAATTATTTTATGTGTAAGCTAGTGTATGACTTGTGATGCGATCAAATGTAGATTCTCAGGACCTGTTAGTTTCTGTCTCATAAATTTTTGTTTTTCCATTCTATTTCTTGTTCTCTGGTTGTGAATGTTAAAAACAATTAAGTTTTGACATATCCATTAATTTAACAATATTTCAATTTCTGTATAGAAACAAAGGATAAAAAAACTTTTCATAGGTTTCTAGAACCTGGACGTTTCCAGATAATTCTCTAAAATTATTTTGGAAATAAACTAGTGTATATGTTTCAGTTTTTTGTTTCCAAAGTGTTTGTGATTGTGGGTGGGGGTGTCGTGAGATGCACATGTTGCATGTGAATTGTCATATGGAAGTATTGTAATTGCATTTTCGTATGTGAATGTTTGGTTGAGGATATAAATGTACCAGACATTCTTTTTGATCTTCAGTCAACTGTTCATTCACATTTGGTGTAGAATTTGGGATAATGATGGCATTGATGTATTTTTGTTCTCGTATCTCGGTGAGTTTCACCTTCAGGACACAGAGAATTCTGGATAATGATGTTGGTGTATTTTGGCTTTCATATCTCATCAGGTTGCACCATCAAGACACAGTATTTAAGTACTGTGTAAGTTTGGATTTGAGAGTATAAATATAATAGAAATTATTTTCTATCTCCATGCAATTATTTAATTGCATTTTGGTATAGAGTTATGGATAATGATGGCATTGGTGTGTTGTTGTTTTCATATCTTGGTGAATTTTATCTTCACGACACATGCATATATTTTGGAAGGAACAGTATAATACCAGAGTTCCACACTTGTGAACATGCATATTCCAAATATTGGGACTTGTCCCTCTATGTTCTTTACTCTTTTGAAATAGAAAGATGAATTTACTTCGTATTAATGATGGTATCAACATTTTAAATTTTTTTAGGATATTCTGAGGTCATAATTAAATTTTATTGTCGTGAGACTTTAAAAACAAATCGATGAAAAGAAAGGCAGCTCAGAAAGATATCATCCTGTGCATTAATATCCTTAGGAATCCCACAGTAAAGTACCATATATATGCATTTATACACTTAAAACATTCAGTTTTGGAGTACAATGCAAATGATCTTCAAAATTGTACGAGACTGGTTCTAAAAGTGAGAACAAGTCTTGAGAACACAGAACATGGCTTGTTTCTCTTTGTAGTTTAAAGATTTTTATCACTAAAGTCTGAAGCAAAACAGCTATTAGCTACTGGTTAAGCATCTCAGGTAGGTATGGCAACAACTCAAGTCTGTAGTGGGTTTCCCATCCCCGAACCAAACCCGCCCATGTTCCTTTGATATTTCCTATACTCCTAAACCACATACCGGATGTGGTTCAGAAGGCTTTCTTGTGTCATCCTTAATCCACAGTGAAATGGGAAAGTTGCATTAATCATATTAGGAAACTTGCACAAAGTGAAACATTTAGAGGTTTTTGGAAAGGAAATCTTCCCAAATCTAACGCAATGGGGTGCTGTAGTTTTTAATAATTATAATTTAAGTCAAAGATTTCCAAAATACCACCTCTTTTGGTGAGGGGAAGAATAAATTTTTTTCTTCCATTTTCCTATTTATTGTATTTTAGGAGACCGACCAACAGTGGAACCAGTAAATCGAGGACATATTAGCTCCTTCATTAAAAAGTTAACCTTTGTTTGGGTAAGTTGGTAGAAAGGTCACTTGTATTTGGAAACTGTGGAAGCTTTAAATTTACTGTCTGACTCTGGCTTTAATTTACTTTGCCTGCCCAGATGTTATCTGAATTATCATACTGTTGGTTTTGGTAGGATTATTTTTTTCTATGGGGAAAAACTTGTAAAAAGCAAGCATGGACTGCTAGAAAAATAACTCTTGGTCTGTCTTTCATTAGCAGTTAGATGAATGCAGAAATATATTCCCAAGAGTTTACCTGATAATCCTTTTGCGGCATATTGTACTTTAATTTGTTATATCTAATTATCCTTTTTTCTGAGCTTAATTAGCTTATCTGCTAATTTGTTTAGAGTCAAGACTAAAACTCTTTAAGCATGAAACTTCTAATATCATGTTTTATATATATATTTTTTTCTTTTATTATCAGGCCGGACCATAACTTGCAGGATGTAAGAGCTAAGATCTTCCCTTTCAAAAGAAAGGAGAAGGCACCTGAAGCTCCTTCTGTCACACCAGTGAAAAGAAAGGAGAGGTCGCTTTGGTCATTAGTAGTTGATACTCCGAGAGTATCGCCACAGACTTCTAGAACTGGGAAAAGGACAAAAGCAACTCCAAGAAAGACATCTTTACGCGGACCCAATTTTCACCTTGAGAAACCTGACAAGGATGATGAAGATTCTGCAGAAGATCTTCCCGAGAGATTTAGTTCACCCGAAACGTCAAACAAGTTAACTCCGAACTATAGGCAGGTAAAGGATAGCACCTTTTTTAAAGCTTTTTGGTGGTTATTTGGTATGACAAGAACTTAGCATGGATGTGGGCCTGGTTGGGCTTGGGTTGGGCCCGTGGCAAATTTTGTTTTGGGAATCCGGAGAGACCTGGACAGAAGTAACCAGTGGTTTGAACACATTCCAAGCCCAACTGCTCTTGGTGATTTTTAACTAAAAAATAGGTTTATTATATTTATATTTCAGTACTTATATTCTATATACGGACAACATTGGTAATTTTTTATATTTTTTTTACAAAATTTAGCAATATGATGAAATTGTTTGCATAAACAGTTATATATATATATAGTGTATAAAAATACATTAGAAAATGTGAGAAATTTTTACAAACTTAGCTGGCCAGCCACATTAATCCTCCTTACCAAAGCCCATCCCATTTGGATTAGAGAGGCCATTAATTTTTCCAAGGCCCAAAAGCAATGGCGCATCAATCCTCCCTACGAAGCCCATCCCATTTGAACTAGCGAGGCCATTAATTTTTCCAAGGCCCAAAAGCAATGGCACATTTGTCGAGTTCCCGTGCTGGTAACCACCTGTTACGACATATCACACTCTTTTTCTTAAGATATGTGCGTTTAACTTGTGCAGAATTCTTCTAATGCTGAATCTTCCAGCCATCCTGAGCCTAAACAAGGAGCAGAAAGTGGTGCTGAAACATGCGAAGCAAAAGTTGATCTTTGGAAACCTTTGAACTATCTGGTGGAAGTTGCAAATAGGAGCAAATCACCAACAAATGCTTCACAAGAGTCTGCTGTTAAATCAGAGCCCCGTCAGACCCCTAACAATGAAGTACACATTCGCAAAAGAAAAGTTAAAGAACATGGTACAAAATGTGAAGTCCCAGAAAAGAGGGATGGTTCTGATATTGTCTCTCCAGATGGAGACAAAACCAAAAAGTTGAGGAGGGTTCGTCGTAAAAAGGCAGCCTCTTCAGGGGATTATGTTATTCCACCTCAGGCTGTGCTTGATGCTGCTATTGGTAATGGGCACAAAAGAGCGGGTCCAATCTGGTTCTCCCTAGTGGCCTCTGAAGACCAGTAAGTATTCACCCGCTTCAGTTTATGGATTTCGAGAATTTTCTGTTTTCTTGTGTTTCAGGACACAAGAAAATGGAAGCTAACAAATGAAGCAACAGTCTTTTTGTTTCATATGATATGATTTATTTCTTGATAAACAGTGAAGACAACTTAATTGATTCTTTTTCATTAACTGGATTCCTGGATAAAAATGTTTGCCTACAATTATTGGTATCAATATCTACGATGTGCTTTTCCCAGTTTTTGTTGTTTTAAATTAAACACTCCCGTACCTGTTGTATATATTTACCTTCTTGGTTCAGGGAAGGAGATGCACAGCTGCCTCAAATATCTGCAAGTTACCTGCGAATAAAGTAACTTTCTTTCAACACTCTTCTCTATGCATTTGTTTCATTTTTTATTTTTTTTTGTTTCTTTTTTTGTTTAGCATGTTTCACAGATTTTGATTTTGTCCAGAAGACATGTGGATGATGAGTTTCTTGTTTAACTCATTATTTGAGGTTAAATAAAATGTAAGGCCGCACAATAACATTAATAAGAAAGAACTGGGGGAGAGAAACATAAGAAAGGGGGAGAAACTCAGAAACACAATCCATTTTTATTCATCATCAAAATTGCTTCGACCCTTATAAGAGAACACTATTTATAATAGGGATTACCAGAGAAAAGAACAATCTCAAGATCCTTATCAAATCTTAAAAAATAAAATCTCAACAAACTCAAAATCATTATAAAAATTTAAAAAGAAAATCTCTTGAAAAATAAAATCTCAAGATCCAACTCAAATTTTGAAAAATAAAGTCTTAAAGATCATAGATGATGACCTCATCAACTCTGCCGGAGTGGGACAGAACTCAACTCCATTGAGAAAGATAAGTACAGGTCATCTTACCCATCAAAATGTTTCAACGCTCTTGCTTATTTAGCCTTTTTCTCTTGGTACATAATAACCATATCTACTTGGTGTTGGATTGTAAAGTACAGGCTTGTGGTCCAGGGAGAACGTTATCAGTGCCAACCTTTTGTGACATACTTCATTGGTTCGATATAGTTATGAACATGTGTTCAAACCACATCATCACTAACAACATTGTTATTGAGTGTTCTTTTTTATTGCTATGAACAGTATATTTATAAATTTATAATGTAGTCAACCGGGTGATCCGAGTAGCATACCCATACATGATAATGGGTTCATAGGGTGAATTTTCCCCTCGTATGATACCAACTGCCTCACCACCAACAACTCTATTACCCGCAACCTCTGTCTGACAACACATACAGAGGGTGTTTGTTTCCCCTCATTAGACCAATAGTATACTCATTCATTTACTCAGACTTGTGTTATTTGAATGTGTTGATGAGTTTATAGTATAATGAACCAATTCAGCCTGAACAACCATAAACATCTGCGGACTCTATAGTCTATCACGGGTGAGATGTTTATCAAACAAGATGATGGGGGCATCAATTATTATCTTTTATTTTTAGCGGTTTATCTTTTATTAATTATTTCAGATTTATTTGTTAAGATTTGATTTATATTTGATTGGGATATAACATTGTTTCCTTATCTAGTTTTTCCCTATTTCTCATTATAAATAGGGTATGCTTGTAAGGGATTAATCAGCTTTGATGATGAATAAAAATTGAGATGTGTTTTTAGTTTTCTCCCCCGTTTCTTCTGTTTCTTTCCCCAATTCTTTCTTTAATTTATTATTTTCTTTTCAATCTTATTGTGCTGCATCATTTAGTTATGAGTCGTTATTTATGCATCAGTTTTGCCTGTAATAGTAGGTTTAATCAATGTTACTTGTGGCTTAATGATAAGAGGATGAGATACAATTCTTTCCATTGTATACAGTTCAGCTGCGGTAATCTTGTTTGGAAATAATTTAAATTTTTAGTTTGCTAAGAATGGGTCATTTATCTATATTAAGATATCACTTGACGTGATATCTTATTTTGGTTCCATTTAGCTGATCCCATTTTATTGGGATTTTAAGGTTTCGATGATGACGACGATGTAGGACTTTGAGCTAAATGTATTCGAGTTTTTAAAATTTCTTTTGCATGATTTCTTCTTTAAATTGGAAAACCCTTCCGCAGAAGTTCGAAATAAGAACCTGGTGCCTTTGTGTTTGATGTTTCCATCATGACAATTGACAAACTTGTACTACACAAGGGTTCTTCTTTTTCTCTTTCACTTTGTAAATTAATTATACGTTTCCTGTGTATCCTCAATCTGATTTGCATTAATCATCCGTCAATAAAGAATAATGTGCTTCAGTAATGCTAGAATATTCGTTGTACGTTGTCAATTAAGGCTCGTTATCACCTGTATTTTGCTCTATATTGTACCAGATGATGAGTTGGTGGTGTTTGGAGGAGGCCACGCTGCTACAGTTACGGTTCGTGCTGCGAAAAAGGGTTTAGTGAAGCCAGCTGCTATTGCTGCTGTAGCACCAACATGGGCGGGGCCGCTACCTATTGTCTTTGGTCAAGACTCCACCATGGAATCGAGGTAATTGAAACTCTATATGCCACCTAAGCTGAAAAAATAACTTCAGTTGTTACTAGTAGTTTGCTATTTTGGGCATGCATTTGACTGCTGAATTTAGGTAAAATTATGCAATTTGTGTCTTATTGGTCATTTCTTATTCTGGGGTGTATTTGATATTCCCTCCAAGTAACTTTAAAAGCTCCTTTTCATTAGAAATGATGCCGTACTCGAATTGATCAATATGGAGAATGCCTTTTTTTCTTATGCTGAATGAAGAAAATTTTGGCCGTCCTTGTCCATCATCGATCCCAAGAACATCTATGTCCTTATTTCACGTGTGTGTCCAAAACATGATGTAACACTTTATGTATTCAAACATTCTTCGCTTTTGCACCATCACTTTATGAATAACCATTTACCAAAAATAGGGCCATTTTCCTAATGCTGGGAAAAGTTTGAAGGTTCGATTGCAGCAATTACAAATACACCGACCATAGTGAGACTTTGTGTTAAAATTAGAGATAAAGGATATGATTTCCCTAGTTACCTTGTAAGCTCAAACTTTTTTTTGTTTATTTAATAGGTACGGAGTTCTTAGAGGAACCTTAATGGCACCTGCCCTTGGCTGGATGATGTACAACATGCTTGTTAGCAACAAAAAATCAATCCAATCACAATACAAGTCACACGTGTATGCAAATCCCGATAACGTGACTCCTTACATAATCGAAAGCAGATACGCTCTTACAAAACGGACCGGGGCCCGCTACGCCCCCGCCGCTTTCCTGACTGGATTGCTAGACCCCGTGAAATCACGAGAGGAGTTTGTTCAGCTATTTTCTGGACTAGAAGGGAAAATCCCCATTCTCGTTGTGTCAACACTTGGCGCTCCCAAGAGATCGAAGGCTGAGATGGAAGCTCTCAGAGAGGCCGTAGGAGTGAAAAAATTTGTTGAGGTCCCGGGTGCTCTCCTCCCTCAAGAAGAATATCCAAGTATTATTGCAGATGAGCTGTACAATTTCTTGCTTGAGAATTTTGAGTCGAAGGCTTAGGGTCATAAAAGATACTTAAGAGGTAAACAGTTCTTGCTGGCTACAAAAACTTGCTTATTCATTACATGTTTTTGTTTCAATGTTGATTGGTGCTGATAGCTTTGTTCTGTAGAGTGTACACAAGTATAGGTATTTATACTTCCATTGAAACCATCCTCTTTCTGTCAAGTTGAAATAACGAACACTGAATTCATTCAATATATCTTATATTAATATTGTTGGCATAGTTTTCAACTTGCAGTTATATGCAGCAGCTTAAACTCTTCACAAAGTGTGTGGGGTTAGTAATTATATAGAGTTTTGTGTTTATGGATGGAAATAGAGGAGGAAGATGAATACTTAAAGGTGTTGTTTTGAACAATCAGTAAGTTTTTCATTTCGTATATAAAATCACTTAATATTCAGTAGAAGTCCATAACTCAGAAAATCCGATGCAAGAAAGGACGACCATAACAACAAACCAAACCTTAATCCGAAGAACTGGGGACAACTTAAATGGAACCAAAATAAGATATTAGATCATTAACGTGAATTTTTCCATTTCAAATTAAAAATCACAGTGACTTTATACGCAATTATTTTAGTGAATTTTGCATTGCCTAGGCCACAACACATTTTTCTTAATTTGGATACATAACATTGGCCTAGTATGAAGTCAATGCATGAGGCTCTAATATACTACAGGGTCTCTAGAGTGTTAGATATACATGTAGTTGAAAAAACCGAGGTGGTAGTGGAACAATCTCACTGCTGAGTTTTTTGTTCATATTATATGGAAGTGAGTGCTGAAAATTTTATAAGACTGTGGTAAGATAAGCTTTATTTTATGGAAGTGAGTATTGGGCTTGTAAGAAACAAGATGAACATAAGATGAGTATAGTAGAGATGCATATGTTGAGGTGGATGTGTGAGAAAAATAGGAAAGATAGAATTAGAATGAAGATGTTAGTGCTAGGTTAGTTGTGATGCCAATTGAAGATGAAATGAGAGAGAACCGTTTAAGATGCTTTGGACATATAAAAAGGAGACTTGTGAGTGCACCGGTTAGAGGCAGCAGGAATAATGATGTGGTAAAGTAGAGGTAGGAACATACCTTAAAAAACATGGATGCAAGTGATAAGAAAGACGTGTGTACTAGAAAAATAGATGAGCAAGTTGCCCTTCTCTAGGAATGAGCGGTATATGAAAATTCATATTAACGACGTGACATGATATTCTATTTAAGGCTTGATGGTTAGTGTTGTAGCTACTAGCTGCTGATGCGAGTTGTGATTTTATTTAGTTTAGTGAAGAAAAAGCTGAAATTTTGGTTCAGCTGGCGTGCTTCTGTGGATTACTCTTGTTTTAATGCTTAACATAGTGCGGTACATAGCAAAGAACTGATCCAATTTAATTTCGTCGAATAGAATATTAGGCTCCGCTATTGTATGAAAGTCTAAAGAACCTGGATTTTGTATTTAACTTTTGTTGTCACCATGATCACTATCAATAGTTTATGTTAGCGGAGCAAAAGTTGAAACTTTGATTTTTCCTCTTTTCTTCATGCGTAGAATTGTATTCCACGCCCGATAGATCAATATTTTTTTTTCCTCTTTTCTTCACGCGTGGAACTATTGTATTCCACACCCGATAGATCAATAATTTGGCGTTAAATGCAATCCTACTCATCTTGAAGACTTTAACCAATTTGGTTCAAGTAAATTGAATATGTAGCTATATGAAAAGACAACCAGTAGGCTCTTCTTTCCAAAAAAAAAAAATACTAGTAGGCTCTTCTGTTAGGTCGAGGGAAGTGTTCATTTCAGTTGTAATTGTTATTGACTTTGTGCATTTGTTGCTTTGGGACCTCTTCTTGTGATAAGGTTTCACTAATCAAAATATCGGAATAAGAGCAGATAATGTTTTTTGCTTTACTCCCAAGATTCTGATTTACCGTATTTTATGTTTCTCTCATTGCGGATAGGGACATGGCTAAGTGTGTGCTATAAAGGTCATAAGGATATTTATTCATTTTGTTCAATGACGTCTAATGGTTTTGAAACTTGTTCTCATTTTATGACTTCAACCAAGCTTTTCATATTGCTTTAGGTATTGAGAGGGAGATCAACACCTTGCAATTGGAGGTAGGTTACTAGTTTTTTTGAATTTTGTTGCTGTTGCAAGTTTCTGGTGTAATCATTTGTTGAGTTCAGGAGAAAAAACTTGTTGCTGAGATAAAGAGAACTGCTAAAACAGGAAACGAGGTACGCTCTTAATTTGTAGTCCTCTTCTAACATGATGGTAAAATTGTCTGTTCAGTTCTTCCTTCTCACTATATATTAGATGCTGCAATTCTTAATTGCTTTCGCTTCCATTAGTTATATGCTGTCTTGCTTGAATGTCTTCTTATTTCAATAACTAGGAAAATCTATTTTATTCTATTTTTACATTTGCATTTGAAGGCGGCTACCAAAATCTTAGCACGCCAATTAGTCAGGCTCAGGCAACAAATAGCAAAATTACAAGGTAGCAGAGCTCAAATGAGAGGTATAGCGACTCATACACAGGTGAAATTTTCTTTCATTTTCTGGTCCGTTACTGTTGCCAATTTACTGTTATTATTTTCTGTACTAGTGTTATCTTCTTTTATTGTCACTATTAGCTTTTCCCAGTACATCTTTTCCCTATTGTTCTTATGGAGTATAAATTATTTTACAGGCAATATCTGCACAATCATCAGTCGCTGTTGGCATGAAAGGGGCAAGTAATGCAATGGCCGCAATGAATAAGGTTAGCTAGTATTTGCTGAAAAAATATTCAACGTTCATTTCACTTGGATACAAGTATGTCATTGTATAATAAGATTCTAGTGTATGACTGGCTTGTAGAATCGTATGAAGATGATGAGCCAAACATAAGGTTTTACAATCTTTCTATTTTCATTTTTTTTTATTTGGTTCTGTCTATTCTAAATATTTGCAGCAAATGGCTCCCGCAAAACAGGCGAAGGTGATGCAAGAATTTCAAAAGCAATCAGCAATGATGGATATGACAGTAAGATTTTGCTTTTTGTTTTTAGCTTTCTATGTGCTGAATAAAAGACTTCGCTGCAATTGAATATCTCTATTTTCATACATAATCGCATTGCATATGACCATAAAGATAGCCTGCTATTTGATTAGCTCATAAAGAAAACATGAAAAGACAACTATGATCACTTCATCTGCTCCTAGTGGACAAATTGATTGAAGAAAGAAGTACAAGGTACACAGCTCTTTGAAATCGGTATCACTTTGGAACATTATATTTATCTGATTGAAAATGCAGAGTGAGATGATGTCTGATGCCATTGACAATGTTTTGGATGATGACGAAGCTGAAGATGAAACAGACGAGCTTACTAACCAGGTATATCTAGTTCTCATAAACAATAGTCTCTCTTTGGAGCACCATATCTGTCCTGCAAGGAAGAGAGCACAATTATATCTTTCCATAAGTTATGCTGATGTTATGTCGGTTTTGTCTTACAATTTTGTCCTCCCAAATTAATCTACAAACGCAAATCACGTCAGCCTGCATCTGTGTCGGATTATGTTTGCATATCAGACTCTTGAATTCATTTTTGCATAGACCACAAAGTTTAACACAAGGCGCTGGATATAGTTTAACTTCTCTGTTTTAAGATTGGGAACTGCGATTTATGTGACAGTCTCGGATTCTTCTTTCTTCATTTTCTCTGCATTGATGGTTATTTGTTATTTACTTGATAGGTCCTTGATGAAATTGGAGTTGATGTTGCCTCACAGGTCAGTACATTTTATTTGCATATATTTGGTAAGTTGATATCTCCCATGTACTAATTTAAATTGCATTTGTCTTCTCTGTTGGATAGTTATCTGCTGCACCGAAAGGAAAAATTGCTGGGAAGCAAATTGAGGGTGTCAGCAGGTACTTAAAAAGTCTTTGCTTATTCTTTTCTTCTGTGTCACAGTTATGGCATTTGCAAATTTGATTTGGTGTGGAATATTTATTAGATCTGGGCTCTCAATGTTGGGTACCTTTTTATACATCGCTTGGAACGTTTTTCGGCACCCTTTTTTGTTATGAACAGTTACAGGTGGTTAATTTAGCTTGACTAGATGTCGACTTTTAGAAAAATTGATATGATTGTTTTGCATGTGCTAGCATGTACAAGGTAACCTTACCATCAGTGGCGGACGCAGAAATTTAATCAGGGTCAAAATTTTCAAATAGCCCTATAAAGTTCTTAGAAATAAAAAGTTATTTTATGAAATAACTGAATTATCTTTTAAAAGGGTCAAATTTGTAGTTAGTTTTCTAATAATAGTTTATTATCTATTGAACAAATTACAATACAAAAAGAATCATAGTAAAATAATTAGTCATAAAGTTTTTGTTTAAGAATGGCTTCTACATTAAAAATCTATCTCACAATTAATGGAAGGAAAAAAGAAAAATACAACTAGTTATATCTATTGTGTTCAATCTAAAAATTAGCCGAAGAAGGCAATTAGCAAAAGAGAAAAAGAAGAGAACGACGTACCATGTACACATTTTACGACATGTGGCCACATTCCCCTTTTTGTTTCACACTCCGGAATGATCTTCCTTCCTAGTACCAAAGATTTAAAAGCAGTGGAGATATGTCTGGCTAGAGTAACGACATATCTTTTATTGTTTTATACCCAACCACATGGAAGCTGTAACAATGAAACAAATACTTTTTAAACGTCATGTATTTGGGCTGTAGCATGTATTATACTTAATTTTTTGACCTTGGCTTTCCTTTTTCCTGTAGTTCTGGCACTGATGAGCTGGAAAAGAGATTGGCAGCCCTTAGGAATCCTTGAGCTGAATATCAAAGAGAGAGTATTGTGTGTCTGCTTTTGCATATGGAGCTCATCTTGTAAACGTGTGAATACGTTCAAAGTCTGCACCCCATGTTTTCGATCACTTGACTCACAGTTATAAGCTGAGCTCATGATTTGTTATCAGCAATGCTAATATGTAACATGTGCAAAATATTCTTTTGATGTGGAGACAATGTTGCAGTTATTTCTTGTTAGATTCTTACTCATGGGGGATAATGTTTCTGTTCATTTTTGCTAAATTCTTTATATAAGCTTGTAAATGTGCTCGATTACAAGTTGCTTGTGAAGTTGGGCATTTGTTAAACCCATTTAAATTTCTATTTTGCACAAAATGTAGCATCATTGCGGTTTCCTTAAATTGCTTTCCACGAAGATGCCGCTTGAGGAAGGCAATACCAATTAGTTTCCCATATTGAATCTGCACCAATTCTTTGAGCCAGTGGTTCACGACGATGATTTATGCTACCTTACTCATCTCTTGAGAAGCATAAGACGTCTTAAGGGACTAAGTATGCTATTCAAGAACACAATTCGTGAAATTTATTGGTTAATTAGACTCTTGATAGCAAAATTTGGTGCCACATCATTTTCGTTGTGAAGTTGCTTTAGATATTTCTAGTAACTTGGATACAGTGATTTCCAAATTGGGTACTCCAACAAAGATTTAATGCACACTGAAACCATAAGTACGCGCGAAGATTTAATGTACACTGAAACTGTTTGAACAAATGAAAAGGAAGGTTACAGATGAATATTGGGCATGGAAACCGAGACATCATTAAAAAGGATACATAAACATTTATTTTGACAAGATCTCATCACCCGTATAGCGCATATTTTTCAGGCCATAGGCACTCCATTCTCTTTTAAGGCGAGTATCAAACCCATATGCTACGGCCAACAGCTCCGACCAAGGGACAAGAAATGGTGAAAAATACACGTTGAACAACACTAATTGAGGTGCAAGGGGATGATTGATTTCCAATTTACAAGATTGAATTGCTATAGATCAACAAAGACAATTCAGTTTTTGCTCTACTTCTTCAGAGAGAGAAACTCGAAGCTGCGAAGAGGGTCATCGCGGGTACCCTTCAATATTGAGGTACGAGTAAAGGATGATGACTTGGGTTCCATGCCTGGTTGAACTCGATGCGCTGTCGATAAGCGTGCACCACTTGAGGCCAACCTGCTCGAACGCATCTCACCTGTTTCACCAGAAGAGGTTGGTCTGCTGGTAGACACAGCACGTTTTGAAGAGTTTCCATTTCGAGAAGACGTGGCTTTTTCTGAATTGAATTCCTAAAGATGCAAATATGTAAAAAGTCGAACTTAAATTTTAGGATGCATGCAAGCAAACTAAATACACGAGTGAAAATGAAAATATACACGAATACAAGACATCAATTATCTAAGTTTTATTTTCTTCTTTTTCCTTGACAATCTCAAGATCTTTACTTACTTTAATAACATGGGACTGATTAGTTTAGGATAGATTGAGTGCACTAAGTACAACGGGTTCTGGTTGAGAAAATAAAAGCAGTGCTTAAGAATAGAAAGACAAGTTGGGATAAAAAGCATGGTAATTGTGGAAATTATAGTTGGTAAAGAAAGCATGGTAAATCGAGAAATTTTAGTATGAAGTAGCCAAATGGTCAGTCTCTTCCTTGATAACGAAATGGAAATGCAGAAAAAAATAGCGTGCAAGAAAATATAAAGAGCATAAGCATTCAAATCAATCCTGTTAATAACCACTAGAGTTAGCCCAGTGGCCAGAATCTAGGCTCCTCAGTAGGAAGTCCCGGGTTCGACAACCCCCTCCCCCGCGAAATGCCTTCCAATGTACCCCAAAACAAATTTAATCCTGCTATTTCATTCTCCATACAAAGCGTAATTTAAGTGCAAACACGTAGCATTAACAGACTTCAAAGGAAAGGCATAAAACTAAAAGCAACCAAAATGCAACTCAAAAGAAATTGGCCGGATGAAAGGAAGCATGAATTCCTATTGAAAAGAACCAATACCACATCCTTGGATGAGGGAACGCCTTCTGAAGTCCTGTTTTTGGAGTGATCACCATGCCGATTGGCTCCCAAAGCATGTCTTCTAGAAAAAGCTTCAACTGCACCAGAGAATTTCTCTCGAATCTCTTGCCCAACTGGATATATTATACAAGTCGAGCACATCAAATACACGTCAGCAGAATCATACGAAGTACACTACAGAAAGTCATTACCCCAGAAACTCTGTCTAAAGCTTAGTTTGGTATTACGGTTGCTTTTCAAAATCAGTTTCTCAAAAGGCTGCATTTAAGAGTTGATTCAAAAGCCGATGTCATCCTAGTATTTGGTAAATAAATTATAAAAAGGTACTTTGAGAAGAAGTGTGGCATTACATAGGAAAGTAATAACATGTTAACTTTACTGAAAAGACGCAAGTGTACAAAGATAAGGAATAAGATAAAAATTACCAAGGGAACAGAAGCATCTTTGAGAATCGACCCCCAAGTTGCTTTTCGAAAACACACCAAAAAATTGTTAAGCAGCAGTTTCTTTTTGGTTTACCAAACAAACACCACTAGCTTGCTTTTTATTTGGGAAAAAATAGAAGCACGCATAAAAAGTAACACCATACCCACCCTTAGAATGAAATCGGCTTAGCTCGGAACCCAAGCCAGCAATCAAGAAAATGAAATCCAATAATTTAAAATCTTAAATTCAAGTTTATCCCTTATCACATTCTAGATCATATACTTAACAAACATAATGCTTTTTAGCCGGCCTGTGATTGCTGAGAAACATCACTTTCATGTGTTATCATGTACTTATACGCCCTCCAAAGATATATTCACAGAGAATACCTGAGGTCCTTTCTGGTTTTTCTGCAGGTAGTCTGGAATTTAAGCCTGCAGTCCCGCTGGGAGTCTAAATAAAAGAAAACAAGTAGTCAGCTAACATTCTTGTGAGAAAAAAGAAATAGCAAATTAAAGCTCAAAGCACTGACCCGCCCTCTAGAACTGGAACCAATTTGGGGATACTTCAATATTGTCCAGTCAAACACATAGTCGAATTGATAACCTATAGGAATAGCAAAAGCAGATGAGATGCAAAAGGGACGTTACTAAATAGTTCCAGGAGGGTGTTTTTTGCAGATTTTACTACCTTCTCGGATAAATAAGTCATGGAAAAGCCTCTTCAAGTATGAATAATCAGGTTTGTCCTCGAACCGCAGCGATCGACAGTAATGGAAGTACGATACAAACTCTGAAGGATATGATTTACAGAGCACCTGTTTTACCATGGGAGTTAGTTCAGAATGCATTTTTTTATTCCACAATCGGACCATTAACAATTAGTAACCACTAACCAGAGTTATGATTATTAATGGACCACACGTCCACCAGTGCTATGCCCAAGCCCACCAATATACAATAAAGCTAAGATATTGCTTATTAGGTTATCAACCTATTAACATCTAAACATTTGATCAAATAACATGTCCAATGCAATACCTCTATTGGGGTTAACATCTTCTTCTCGCTGATCTTATCGTATTTCTGCTTCTTGGTACCGGCTTTCAAACCTTGCCAAGGAAGACTAAGCAGAAAGACAGGTAAAATAAATTAAGAAAGACGGAAACATGGTCAGACACTATAATAAATGAAGCAAGTCTCAACGTCCCAATAAAACTACTAAACAAATATTGAGGTTGTCAATTTTGTAACCACCTTCCTCTAAGGAAATACATAAGCACATAACCAAGAGATTCCAGATCATCCCTTCTGCTTTGTTCTGTCAGCAAAAGTAAGCACAATTATTATATATAATAAATGTTAGTCAAAGTACTCCATAACTAATGGATAACAACACATGATGACATTCTAAATCACTCACCAATTCCAAGGTGAGTATTAACACTTGCATAGCGAGCAGTGCCAGTAAGATTTTTGTTTTCTCTGCAACAGAGAATGAAAGAAGGTTGTAGAGACCAAGAAACATAAGCAAATAAAAAAAAAAAGACAGCCGACAACAGAGAAACAAGACCTTTTACAGCCAATTGTAATATGAATTGTAAAATTGCCTCGTGATAAAAAATAATATGGGAAAAACTGGGATACTGTGATCTAACGAAGACCAAAGTGATTTATTGGATCAAATAACAAAAGAAATGGCAGTAATGTGAAATTCGATTGGACCTTAAAATTTACAAGCTTGCAAGGTCTATGAAATCCTCAATAAAAAGCTAAATACGGTTATTAAACCTGTACGGTATGTGCTTGTGAGTCTGAAGATCCCGGTACTTTTTTGCAAGACCGAAGTCAATGACATATACCTGTAGGAAACATATGTTCATGAAGTCATACGCTTACAAATTACATAAATCTGTCAAGGCTGTCCTCAAGACTATAACTTATTTACATGTAGATAACATGATTTGCACAAGCAGTAGCAATGCTCAAACTTCAAATTTCTACCTGATTTGCTTTACACCCTAGACCCATTAAAAAGTTGTCGGGTTTTATGTCACGGTGAAGAAAACCTCGAGAATGAACATACTCCACTCTGTTGATCTAGAAGATGACATCGGGAAGACCATTAGATTGACATCATATAGTCATGACAAGTTTGATAGCTTGTATAAGCTACTTGAGACTTACTAATTGATCCGCAAGCATCAATACTGTTTTCAACGTGAAACTCCTGTTACAATAATTAAATAGATCCTCCAAACTCGGTCCTAAAAGATCGATAACCATGGCATTGTATTCACCATCAACTCCGAACCATTTGAGATTAGGAACCCCAGCTAAATACAGAGAAAAGATCAATTAGTATGAATCTTTACAGCGGTTCACACAGACCCAAATAAATTGCGTTACTGCATTGATAAGTGTTCATGCATACATGTGAGAGCGTCAAGATGAAGGGAATAAAGAGAGAATATTACTTCCTCCTTGGAGAATCATATATATCTTCGACTCGTAGTGAAGCTGTGGGTGCTTGGTCTTAACAGGTTCCTGAAATTATAATGCAAGGGACAGCAAATAAATTAAAAGCCAAATTAAGAGGAGCAAAATATGCTATATGTCACTAAGTTCAGCAAGATCAAAAGAAACACAACTGGCAAATGGAAATTACTGCGCCCTTCATTTCTCAACAAGAATGGAAAGTTATTAGCTGTAAAACAATTTTCCAAAATTTTTCCCCCAGTCAAAGAATCCAATAGACAACATATGGAGCTCATTAAAAACTAAGTAGGCATTGCAGCTACTTGGTCATTAAAATTTTGATGCTGCCGAAGCATGCTTTGTTTGTCTAAATCCTAAACGGGGTGAGAGAAAGAATAAAGAAAACAGAAATGGAGATTACACACAAGATTCAACGAAAACATCTAGTTGCAAATAGAGCTTTAAACCACGGAAAATATCAAGAGAACGTATAGAGTTAGCTTTTCCCAAGGAAAAAGGTGCACAAGCGCGCAACTTTCAAAAGAAAAAAGACTCAGCTAAATAAGCTTATGTAACTCATTAATTGCGCCAAACAATCTAAAGCCCCTAATCTCCTAGCATGCTTAAAACTAGCTTCAGAAACAAAATCTACAATTCATATGAAGGCATTTAGTATCAAACAACAATTATCAAAGAGACAAGAGCAAGATGTATACCAGCTTAACAGCCACTTCTTCTGAAGTATAAAGATTGACACCTGCATTTATAAATCAATCACATTACATAAAATCCTAAACAAAACTTAGCAACACAAAAAAACAAAAAAATGCTGAATATGAAAATTAAACTACAGTGGGAATTACCTAGATAAAGCTCTCCAAATGATCCACTCCCAATCTTCTTTCTCAACCTAAACTTTTGCCCAATAACATGATCCATGACTTTATACCCGCTTAAATGACCCTCAAAATCCCCAAAATTGGCTAGTTTGCCACTATTAACTCCCCAAAATTGGCTAACTTGACTTCGACTGCACAAGAAAATCGAAAAAATTCCCAAACTTCGCCTAATTTACAATTGGGGTAACCCTTATTCAACTACATTATCTGACGATAATCAAGCCCTAAATCTCCATAATCAATACCCATGAACTTCAATTTCATCATCCAAAATTACCCATCAAACCAATTCCTTTGACAATCAACACCCTAATGGAAAAAACAAATCTTTCTAGATAGCTTCAAAATAAATAAGAATCAAAACATAAAAAAATTGATCAAAATAAGCCCAGCATCTGAAAAAGATAGAGCGTTGAGACCGATAAATTTTGAGGACAAAAATGAAGAGAGAGAGAGAGAG
>MKEJ01042081.1:0-21249 GCA_001753735.1 Embelia ribes | reverse complement strand
TATTAGATATATCATGTGCACTTATATGTATTATGGCAGGCTCCGGGCTATGGTTTGGTTTGGTTTTGGCAGGGTTGGTTAGTATTCTATTATATTCTATTTTCTTTTCTTTCAGCTCGCGTTCCCGGGTCACGGATTGCGGGACGGGACAGCAATAACATATAGAAAAAGAAATTAATATTATAATAAAAAATGACTCTCTTTCCTACGTTTCAACAAATATATATCAGTACAAATATGTATAAAATCATGTTATTCAAAACAAGGATAAGAATCATTAAATGTTGGGCAAGAGAATTAATTAATTCACCTGAATGAATAGCATTTTCACTAATTAATTGCCTAAATGGCACTTTATATATGACAAATTGACCTCATTTTCCTTAAACTAGTATATGAATGTTACTTTATAGAAATAAATGTGTATAGACATCATATACAGAGTTTGTTTAGGCCGCTGTAAGATTTTTAACAATAATATTCAAAAAAATGAAAAATACCGAACAATGTACAAAATCGAATTAAATAGAAAATATATAAGTATTATTATAAATTTTTATGACCTTTCAGCACACTGGGTAATTTAACAGGACTCTATCGTTTAGTTGTGGCTGAAAATTGAAACTCCAGTTTGGATTAAATTTCGGAGGAGATCAAAGTTAAACAATGTTTCCTAAAATCCTACTTGCCCACAGGCCACTATTATATGAAATTCGTTATTATCTTTTTGTTGCAAATTTGCAGCCTAAATGGAAGAATTAAGAGCTTTCCGGGTGTTTGCAGCCTAAATGGAAGAATTAAGAGCTTTTTAAACACCCCGAAAAGCTCTTAATTCTTCCATTTAGGCTGCAAACACCCAGAAAGCTCTTAATTCTTCCATTTAGGCTGCAAATTTGCAACAAAAAGATAATAACGAATTTCATATAATAGTGTCTTGCGGGCAAGTAGGATTTTAGGAAACATTTTTTAACTTTGATCTCCTCCGAAATTTAATCCAAACTGGAGTTTCAATTTTCAGCAACAACTCAATGATAGAGTTATGTTAAATTATCCAGTGTTCGAGAGTATTAGAGTGGAAACGGATAGAAATGTCAGAGGTAGACGTCTAACTATATGGATACAAGTATTACAAAAGGACATATGTATTACGATATTGGACGAACAAATGGCTTTCTATAGGAATGACTAGTGTCGAAAAATTTACGTTAACGACCCGACGTGATGTCTTATTTTATTCAATTTAGCTTACCCTGATTTGTTGGGATTTTCTAAGCTTAAATAATGATGATGGTATGCATTAGGGTTTTTTTTTGCCAATGATTTCTATATTTGGAACACTAAAATACCTTATTATGATAATAATCTAATTTTATAAGGGTTTTATTTTGATAATAATATTTTTTTTTGTTAGGGTTTATTTTAAATATTTTATTAGGGTTTTATTCTAATAATAATCTAATCTTTATATTGTTAATAATCTATTAATCTGATAATCTAATAATAATGATTAATCTAATAATTATTCTGATTTTTCTTGTTAATAAAATTTTTATGATTATTCTGATATTTTTATTATTAAATTTTTAGTTGCAGATGTTCTAGTTCGGTATTTACAAATACACCCCGGCTTGGAGGAAATTTAACGCGCCGCGGCTTGGAAAAAATTTAATTCTCGTCGGCATCAATTTCACCCCTCTCTATATATAGCTGTCAGCGTCTTCGAGTTTCAATGGATTTTCTCTCTCTATATCTCTCTCTCTCTCTCTCTATATGATATTTCTCTCTCTTTATATCATTTCGATCATCTCTCGTCAACGGAAAAGACCAGTGCGGGCTCCGCTTTCTCCTCACAGATCCACTTTCCCTACACTCTATCATGTATGTATCTATTGCCGGCTCGTATGTATCATTTCTAGGGTTTTGTAGTTCTGCGCGACTGTTTTTTCCAGGGTTTTTTTCACTTCGATTATGTGTTTGGTGCATACTTAGGTGAATTATCTCGTTTATGCGCTTATTAATTCACCTACAGTCATAATCCAGTGTCGATTATTTCGTGTTTTTGTTTTCCCCAAATCTGCTTTTTAACATTGCATTTCGATTTTTTTTTATCTTTAATCCATGTATGCGTTTGTATATTTTTTTGTGAGGCAAATTTGCTGTTTTTTAATGAGAGTAGTTTCGTTCATGCTACAAGTTGAATTAAATTTCTGTTTGTAGTTTTTGTATAGTGCTATTTTATATTAAGTTGTGTTTACTTTGATGACGTGTTTAATGTACTATTAGTTGAATTAACTCGGTTTTGTGCTAACAAGTTAACCTAGAGTAGTGGTTGGAGTGTAGATTATTTTGCGTTTGTATTTTTCCTGAATCTGCTGATTCACATTGCATTCAATTTTCTTGCTATCTTCAAATTTATGTAGTTTCCTTAATGAGCAAGTAGTTTTGTCATTTTACAAGTTAAAATAAAACCCTGTTTGTAGTTCCTTTATGCTACTGAGGAAGATAGTCCATCTATTGACTTCACACCCAAATTGATTTACGGGGTTTGGCTTGGACTTGTTAAAATGTAGAAATGTTGAGTTTGGATGGAAAAAGAAGACGTGTTTAAGAAAACAAGTCGAGTTTCAACTACTATGGGCTGGACTAGTTTGTGAGTGGGTTGGTGTGGTCTTTGAATTTCTCGTGTAGGAATTCATGGAAGTAACCATTTGGAAAATCATTATTGGTTAATGACTTCTAACTTTTTAATTTTGAATCCCAAGTATATAGTTTAAGAGTTATGAGAAGAGAGCATTGTAAGGTCGCTCACAAAAGTACTCTATAAATAAGCCTCTTTCCTAAATTTTATAGACTAAACTCTAAAGAATCCTTCCACCAGTATATCCATTACTATCCAATCCTTTTAAAATAGGATTTTGCTGCAGTGAACCCCTTGTGCTGGGAGACCATTGTTCATCACCAATTTTATTTTAAGTTTAGGGGTTTCATTATGGACATTCCCCCTCTCCCCCTCTCTCAGCTTCTGATATAAAGTTTGAGGTATAGGAATTAAAATTTAGGGGTTGAAAACAGCTAACCTGGTGGGAGTGCCTTAATAATATTTAAGATATCGAAATTGTTGTTTCAACATATTTGCATTTAACATGTATATGGCAATATTGTGGAGTTGTGGGGACATGATATTGGTTTTATGCTTTACTAGCCTTTGAAATTTTCTTTGTTTCATGTTTGTTAAAGGCAATAATGTGTTATGAGAATAAGCAACAATGCACGAAAGTAATTTTCTTGGTTCATGTTTTATCCATGCAAGTATGAAGGCACTTTTCTTTCTACTTTTCATGAATTTTTATATCAGAGACAGTTTTCCATCTGATAAAACAACAACCAAATCTTAATCCCAAGAATTTAGGATTGGCTATAGGGAACCAAAATAGGATTTCATGCCTGGTCATTAACTAAGTTTTCCATCTTGTAATATTTTAACATAATAAATCATTGTGCTATAAGTAGGTAGGTTTTTGTGGTTTTTCTATGATGGAAAGTGTGGTTTGTTTGCCAATTGGCTTATACGCACTTCTTTCTTATCTTTTTTTTCTTGCAATGATCTCTTGACTAAAAGTATATATTCCAGCTTTTGATCTGTTTTTGACTGGTCTCTTCATTGTGTTGGTTGTTCCAGATTTTAGGTTTATTACACATAGTAAAGTTTCAGATATTTGATATACTTCCGAGGACAGTGACGTTGCTTTTGGCAGAAGAACTTCGGTGCATGGTTGACTGAGATTTCTGCAATGTCGGGGTTACTTAATGTATTTCTCTTGCTTATGAAATTTTTGTATGGATGTTATGTTAATTTGGTTGTATCTTTTTTAGTTCTTGGGCGTGGATATGTTGCATATTTGTTGTATTGCACTACAATTGGGTTCTTTGCCTGTTGTATTTTTTTACGTTGTGATGATTTTGTAATCATAATTTAATATGCAGTCATCTTTGAACGGATCAGCTCAAAATCTTTCTGACAGTGCTGGACGATCTTTCGCTTCATCTTTCTCTGCTCAATCTGGTGCAGCATCTCCTGGTTTTCATCATGCAGGTTGGTTAATTTTGCTTCACCTTTGTACATGTTAAGGTTAACATCATATGTGGTGTAAACTTCAACAGGAACCATTCAAGGGCTGCATAACATCCATGGTAACTTCAATGTGCCTAACATGCCCGGTACACTTGGATCTAGAAACTCCTCAATGACTAATGTTCCTTCAAGTGGGGTTCAACAACCTTCTGGTAGCCTTTCAAGTGGACGTTTCTCATCAAACAATATCCCGATTGCTCTTTCTCAGGTAGTTTGGTAATGGTAGTCAGTACTTGTTTGCTTATTTCTGTTGTGCATCAAGATGACCTTGAGACTGGCAATTCATGATCTATTCATGTGCCTATGTGTGGTTTATATTTATTCACAGCTTAATAATTTTGGGAGATGTTTTATTCACTTCTGAATTGAACAACAGATATCACATGGAAGCTCACATGGTCATTCAGGAGCAACAAATAGAGGTGGGATGAACATGGTTGGAAGCCCTGGGTACAGTAGCAGCACAAATGGTGTTGGTTCTATTCCTGGTCTTCTTCCAACCTCTGCAGCAATTGGTAATCGAAATGCTGTTCCAGGACTTGGAGTATCTCAAATTATTGGAAATGCTGGGCCTCGAATTACCAGCTCAATGGGAAGCATAGTTGGTGGGGGAAACATTGGAAGGAGTATGGTCTCTGGCGGAGGATTATCTGTCCCTGGTCTTGCTTCTCGCATGAATCTAAATGGGAATAGTGGTTCAGGAAATTTAAATGTGCAAGTTTCGAATAGGCTAATGGGTGGCATGCTTCAGCAAGGTATCACTAACAACTTTTGAGCCATTCTTGTGGTTTTGAAAATGGGGTTTCATTTGTGATAGTAATTTGTTGAATTATTGTTGTTCCAGTTTTTCTGGGCAACCACATCTTAAGCTTAAAAAATTGTATGACATAGAATTTGATAATAACCTGCTAATCCATTAGAGGTGCAAAAGCTTCAAAATGGACTGCTGAGATGAGTTAATTTAGTAGAGCCTGCTTATATATTTTTTAATTATTTTGGTTTATCTCTTTCTGCCAAACCACATGAATCCTTTGTGTCACTTCTTTATTGTTTCTTAATGTTATTACGTACTGAACCATTTTATGTGCCATAATGGTAGCTCATTTCAAAGTTATTAGTCATGTTATCTTTCTAGATCATTGGTTTGACTGTGGAAAAAATCCAAGGTATTCTACATTTGGGATGCTTCCTTCCTATAAAATTCGGTAGACACTGGGCAAGTGTTCAAATGTAGCAATTTTTTGGCCTTACGGACTCATTTGGTGTGGAGCACCGTTTTCCTTTTGCGGTTTCTAACTAGTTTCCCTATTATATTTCCTCCTTGTTATTTGACTCATCTCACCTGTTAATCATCTCTAGGTGGCAATTTACTCTCTCTGCAGCAACCAGTGCATTGATTTCTTTAATTGATTTGTTTATTCTTCTTTATCATAGTTGTATAAAGTATTTTGCTTAGCTAGTTAATTTTTCTGTTATATTAAATTGGCATTTTCCTGGGTTCAGCTTCTCCTCAGGTAATGTCTATGCTGGGAAACTCTTATCAATCTGCTGGTGGTCCTCTTTCTCAAAGTCATATCCAAGGAGTGAATAATTTTAGTTCTATGGGAATGTTGAATGACGTAAATAGCAATGACAGTTCACCTTTCGATATTAATGACTTCCCTCAACTAACCAGTCGCCCCAGCTCTGCTGGAGGGCCTCAAGGACAAATTGGTGACCTATCTGCATATTTTTTGCTTAATATAGTTTTACTTAGCTCTGAACGCTGCAATATGTTAATTATCTATGCCAAATAATTTCAGGCTCTCTTCGTAAACAAGGTCTTGGAGTTAGCCCTATTGTTCAGCAAAACCAAGAATTTAGTATTCAAAATGAAGATTTTCCTGCTTTACCGGGGTTTAAAGGTGATTTTCTTCCCTCTTTTTGTTTTAGCTTTAATTCTTCTCAGTCATTGTGCCACATTTTTAATTTCTCTCTCTCTATTTTTAGTTTTATATCTTAATGGGCAAAGTCGTGGGAAATTTTGTTGGCCTTGCGCTCTATTTGCAGCTATATTTAAAATCCAAATAAGTAGAAGTGGCAAGCATATCCCTTATGCTTGGTGAAAATTTGGTTTGACTGCATTATTGCGGTGGTTGTTGCTTGTATTGGACTGGTACATGATGTTTTAGTGGCTATATTTGTTATGATACGTGTCATTTTTTACTGTTGTGGAATATATTTAACTCACTGCATTGCGGTTTCTTTACTCTTTCTGTCTTTTATGGTCAGCAACATTTAGTTTTTGCTTACAAGTAATTTGCATCTCTAGTAGACTGCCAATGTAGTTGTAAATGTAGATAATTCCAAGCAAATAGAATGGACTAGCAGAAAACAAGTTAATAATATATCAAAAAGTTAAGAATGGGAAATCTTAGTCATGGCATGTGAATATTTAAATATTACATGTGATTGTTTGGCAAATTCTTCAGCTCCCTACGCTATCCCAGTTCTTGCTTGCTTTCTAGGATGATGGAGCCAATTTTGCTATTTCTTTTTTGTAGCACAATGATTAGTTTAGTTTACTTTGAAGACATTTCTCATCTAGGCATACAGACGGTGCGGGGACTTTTCATGTACCAGTAAGGGTTATAAGGTACTGCAGACTATCTTGTTATAAAGTGCTACAGTCCTGCCTTCTCCTTTGCACCTCTTTATTTAAAGTTTTAATATCCATCTTCTCAAGCGTTCTGCACCTTTCTCTAGTAAATTTTAGATGCTTTCTAGGACGCTGGAGATTAGTGATGACGAACCTTTCTCTAGGTACCTCGTGGGAATTGTAAATATCTTTCTCGTTTTATCTCACACGTACACACATTCACGATCTAACTATATTTATTTTTAATGAATCTTTGTCTTCCATGTGATCATTGAGTTGTGATGACGGTATGCATAATAGTAGTTATACTGTACAACAGTCACGTCGTGAACTCAAGTACAATCAGGCTTTTTGTATTTTATTTATATGTGAAGAGGGCATTTCTACTTGTTGGCATTTAATTGATTCCAGATTCTCTCTCTTGTTTGTTGCTTTTTACGCGGTCATTTTATTTTGGAATGCTCCTATCAGCGTATCTTTGGCGATGTTAGTTTTTCTTTCTTTTTTTTTTTTTAATTTACATTTTTTGACACTGAAATGAATGCTTTCTTGAGTTTGTTATCTTTTTCTTCTCCTGTTCTTATTTCATTTGCTTCCTCAAATTAGGAGATCCCTTGTTTTACTTAATGTGTATGGAAAGTTAATGTGTTCAATACAACTTTACATGTTTAGGACAAGTCAATGACACTTCAATGGATTCTTTCTTCACTTTGTTGGCATTTTCTTGTTCTGTTTCTTCTTTCCTTTGCTTTCTCAAATTAGGAGATGCCTTATTGTTTTACTTATATTTGTAGGAAAATTCAGGGCATGCAATGTGACTGTAATGTAAAAAACTGTTGGTGCTGTGATGTTACAGTTTTTAATATCTGCAAAGTTTTGTAAAAATGTTCATGCATTTATTCACTCCCAGCTCATAGGATTATTGCCAGCTTGTGATAATAGATCTGTCATGATCATGCCCATGCATGTCATATACATGTAATATAAGGTTATATGCGTCAGCAATGTCAGGAGCTTGGAGGTTTAGATAAACTACATTTACAACCAAATCTTACTGCCTAAGCGGTTTAATATCTCGCAGGTGGTAATGCAGAGTATGGTTTGGACCTGCATCAGAAAGAACAACTTCACGACGTGTCCTTGATGCAATCTCAGCACTTCCCGGTAAATTATGGGCACTTGTCTTTTCCCTTTTCTTTCCCTTTTCCCTCTAAAACATAAAAGTATTTGTGATAAGTATGCCAATGCCACTTGGTGTCTTGTGCTTCTTGAGCTTTAGATTCAATTCAATTTTTAATGGTCCAGATGGGAAGATCTGCCGGATACAACTTGGGAGGAGGAACTTATTCGTCGCATCGTCCACAGCAGCAACAGCAGCATGGTCAATCTGTTAGTAATGGTGGTTTATCATTTTCGGGTGTGAACAACCAGGATCTGCTTCATCTGCATGGTTCAGATATGTTTCCGTCGTCTCATTCAAGCTATAACTCACAGGTGTGTTTATATGTTTCTTCGATGGGTTTACAATTAACCCAGGGTGTCTAATAACTGGCAACTAGTGTTAATCATGGATCAATACTCAAGTATGCTTCTCTTCATTCAGTGTACAGTTTTTTGACCTTTTCTAAACCCAAAGAATAAAAACAGAGAAAGGTTATATAGTAGTCTTTTTGCTGGATTGCAGTGGAAAAAGGCTTGTTAATGCAAAACAACTCTTAAGACTGTTAAATTCAGAACCAGAGTGAATTTCCAGAAGAAAGCAAGACTTAACGATTCACTGTTTTTCTTAGTTTGGCACACTAAATGGAATTGACCCTTGTCTGCTTTTTTTTCTTTTGTGAAACAGTAACAGGTTTTCCACCGAATCATTTATAACTGATATCTTTTTCATTCTTTCCAGACAAACGGACCACCTGGCCTAGGATTAAGACCTCTAAACTCCTCCAGTACTGTTTCTAGTATGGGATCATATGACCAGTTTATCCAGCAGTATCAACAGCATCAAAATCAAAACCAGTTTCGGCTGCAACAAATGTCTGGTGTAACCCAGTCATATAGGGATCAGGGCGTGAAGTCTATGCAAGCTTCACAGACTCCTCCTGACCCATATGGTTTGCTTGGATTGTTAAGCATAATAAGGATGAGTGATCCTGATCTCACCTCCCTTGCGCTTGGAATTGATCTGACAACGCTTGGATTGAATTTGAACTCAGCCGAAAATTTGTACAAAACATTTGGATCTCCATGGTCTGATGAGCCTGCTAGGGGTGACCCTGAATTTACTGTTCCGCAATGTTATTATGCCAAACAAGCACCTCCTTTAAATGTATGATTCTTCTCTCTTGCTTCTTGCTTTTCCCCAGCTTCTCTTGCTTGCCAATATCTCGAGCTGATGTATTTGTTTTTCTTTTTGGGTGCAGCAATCTTATTTCACAAAATTCCCAGTTGATGTCTTGTTTTACATCTTCTATAGGTATGCTTGTGGAGTAAATCATAGAGAAATTGATTTAATTATCCGTGGCTTTTACTTCCAGTCTCATTTTGGGGTTTGCGAATTTTTTAACTCTAGGAAGATCTTTGAATTTTTTTGTTTATTTCAAGTTCCTCTTACTTGTGATCCTATGAGGAGAGGCACAACAATCTAGAGACTTGTGCTTTAAATTTGTCTGAACTCTTCATTTAAGGCCATATTAGAACGTAGTGAAGAATCCAATGGTTGGATTTGTAACGCATCGAAAGTGGTGTTAAACCAAATTAAGAGTTTGTAATAATCTCGTCTTGCAGTTTTTATGATAAATTGATGTAAGCTTCTGTTCTTGCTATGCAGCATGCCAAAGGATGAAGCCCAGCTGTATGCTGCTCATGAACTGTATGCTTCCTATCATATTTGCTTTTGCTCTCCATTTTGCAGAAATAAGATGTTGACTACCGTTGACTATGGGATGCCAATGTAATTTCTTTTGTTGTTTTTGCAGCTACAACAGAGGCTGGTTTTATCACAGGGAGCACCGATTATGGTTTATAAGAGTTCCAAACATCGAACTGCTTGTCAAGACAAATACTTACGAGAGAGGATCTTACGTATGCTTTGATCCTAACGCATGGGATTCAATTCGCAAGGTATGAATCTCACGTTTAGATTGTGCATTGTGAAAGTTTCAGTCAAGAAACTGGCACTATTTGAATTGAATTGTTGAATTTGAAGGTATTATCATTTTGTTGCAGGATAATTTTGTCGTGCAGTACGACGCAGTAGAGAAAAAACCAGCTCTACCACAACATTAACCTCCCGTGTTTGCAATTACAATGTAAATTTTCAGTCGAGCCTATTTTTAGAAGTCAGTTTTTTGTTTATGGTTCCATCCAAATGGTGGCCATTGTAAGCAATTGTTACCGTCCATATTGTTGTTAGCCCAGTCAGTTTGTCTTTTTTTCCGGACATGAAGCTAGATATGACATTAGCAGAAACAGCGTACCAATTTTCAGTCTTTAATTCATACAAAAGTTATATTTTGGTGTTAAGATTAGCAAAGTCCCTTTCTCTTAATGAATCCCAATATTTTGACTGTGAGGTTCAGTATAATCTAATACGGTTATAAATTGCTGCCATAATTTTTTATTCTTTTTTTATGAACTTGAATGTGTATATATATATATATATATATTTTAAAAGCTTCAATGTCTGCTTTCATCAGACCAGATTTTCTTTCACTTTCGTTTATGTGCGCTAATGCATAAACTTTTCTTTTTTTCTTGAAAACGGTCAAATGTTACCACCGGCCCAGATTATTGTAGTTACAAGTATCAATTACTGAAAATCTTGTTTGGCACTGTGCTAGTGACTCATGTTAGATGTTGCGGTATGTTCAATGATTATGAAATTACATGGGTTACTATTATTTCATTTTATCTTATTAAGGAAAAAAATAAAACGAAAAATCGTGGGGGTAGCATTGATAATTATATATTTCGTTCAAATTTTCAAATTAACTTTTTGATTTATTTCTAAAATTTTTCATTAATCAAAATACATTTATTATTTGTGAACATTGGGAGATGGAGTTTTGCCAATGACATTTTATACAATCTTTTGAATTGGATAACCTTTTCTAAACCATAGTCACCATAAACTTGGCTTAGGGGTGCAAAGCGCATTTTTTGTATGGGTACAAAATATCGAATAATTTTAGGAAGAAATGTATAGAAAAGGATCTCGAAATGTTTTGAAAATATGTCTTCCAAATTTAAGGAACACTACTAGAAAACATTTAATAGTACTATTAGTGAAATTAAAATTAATTTTTTGAAAACTTATAAAATACTTCTTAGATAAATTTTCATTAAAAATAAATAAAAATTTTATAATAATAAGTTTTAACACTTCTATGTTTAAATAATATTTTTATTTTTATTATTTTTGTAAGTTTAACTTCCATATACTGATTATATATGAGACTTATATACCATCGTCTCATATAAACGCGTCAAGTGTCCCACCACCTAATTAATTCCAAAATTTAAAAGATCAAATAAAACTAAATTCTCTCTCTCCGCTCCCCCCTCCCTCTCTACGGTCTCTTCCTATTGCCGTGGCCAATCTCTTTATCTTTTTGTACAAGTTGTCGACCTATCACAATGGTACCCCTTTTTGCGGCTACGAGCCCAACTGTTGTGGTCCATTGCCATCGCTGCCATTGTATCTGGGGCTATCACTTCCTCGTTCGTTCACCTTCGAGAAAGAATTTCTCGTTCACCACTGTTGTTGCCTTTTTTATCCGTTGTTCATCGCAGATCAATGCACCGAGAGAGCAAGAGGGAGTGATTTAATTTTAATATATATTTTCTTTTAAAATTGATTAATTAATTAACACTTGACATAATTTTATGAGGCAACGATATATAAAATTTATACACCATCTGTATATAAAAATTTATTTCTATTTTTATTTATAACCAACTTATTCATACCAAATATTTAAATTTCGATATACAAGTCTAAATATTATAGTATTTACAAATTTGAATAAAATTTCAAAATATTAGATTAAATAATCACACGTGTATTAGATATGTTTCTAACATGTGATAATACCGTAAAAGATTTTAAATCTTATCCTTGTTTCATATTTCCTATATATTTTTCAGCATGTATTTTCCACTTCCATTTTTACTTATAATTTCCGCTTAGATTTTCAATTTTGGCAACTATGATCTAGACCAGGCAAGAGAGGAAAATCTTTTTCTTAGCAATACTACAACTAGCCACAATTTGAATTATATGATATATTTTCCACAATTAAATAAACGGAAAACGGTTCTTTCTTATCCATTCCCAAAAGTAAGATACAACGAGGGCAAATTATCTTGTCACCGCAATATGCAGTTCAAAAAAAATCTAACAATAGTTGTAAACTCCAAAGCTTGCCGCAAAGGTGACGATCCACTGGTTAGAGAAGAATCAATTAATACTTAGTACATAACATTCTTTAAATCTGTAGGTGCAAACTCCTTTTGACATTGTATTTCTATGATTGTGCCTTTTTCTAGTAAAGTACACGAGATATGAGCCTAAAGCTAATTTACGACTGAGAAGAGGGACTTAGTACTAATCCTTTGAGTGATGGCATTAACTCTTCCAGGAGCTCCCTTTTACTTAATATCCGGTCAGATGAGCAGTCTTCATCCTGATTATAGAAAGCAAAAGAATTTCGCATCATCAACATGCTTTGATAATCAACAGTCACTCTGTGTTTCCTTGAAAGTAACTTGTGGTTGATTAGTCTAATTAAACAATAATTGTCAACATGGTATCGAAATGTTAAGGCGTCTGCAAAACTTGGTAATTGGAATAAAATAAGAAATTTACTCACATCCCCAGTTGCAGCAGACATGAGAGCTAAAAGGGACACTGTTGCACTGTGATAATCCATTAAGATCTTGTATGCTGAATCATCTAACTTGTCCTGCAACATATATACAAGATTAATACTTGAAATCTTCATATGTTTCTGCAAGTACTTGTATATAACGTAAACATATACAAATTGAAATACTATGATTCTTAAACACCCTGAAATTACCCAACCACAAAATCCATTAAACCTCAGAAGAAAACTACCAATGCCAAAGTTCTAGCTCCACAAATGATAAAACCACCATATATGAAGAACAGCAATATTTCATCATTTTTTTCACTTTGTTTAGTTGGAATGAAATGACTGGTATACCCTCTAAGTCTTACCGGTAAAAAAAAAAGATTTTTTTTTTTTTTAATTTGTCTAAAGTCTCAGATATTTTTTAAGGAAATAGTCATTGATTTATAAGGGTATGTAAGAATTATGTATGTACTCTCCTGCTACTGCACAAGGAACAGATGCTTTCATGAGTCATTAGTCGTTACTATGATGTGCATCCGAGCTCAGGGGTGGTTCAGGGGTGGTTCACAAACTCATCTACTTCAAGTCAAATATGTTATTCATAACCAGGGTAAGTTTTGAAGTACATCTCCCTACTTCAAAGAATTCAACAATCATCAAACTGCAATTAAAGATTAGGGGGCAGATAAAAATAAAGTAGTCACCTTTAATCGAGAAACAGCAACAGAAATGGCCCTTCCTGGAGCTTGAAGAGCTTTATTATGAGCCTACAACACAAACCCGAACATGTTCAAGGTTGAAAATTTTGTCCTCTACAGCACACAGCTTGTTCAGGTCAGTAAGGAACTCGAAACAATTGTATTTAACTAACCTGAATGTAAAGTAGCGATACAACTTTTGGCAAAATAGAAATTGGATCAGTCTCAGCGGATACTTGAGCTGTCAAATCCTATAAAGACGAGTCAGTAGCTATTTTAGTATAATCATGAAATACACTGAACTTGTCTGTGCAAGTATACACCATTCAACATAAAAAAATGGAGGGCCAATGCTCATCAGCTCATGCTCACACAGATATAGAGGGAACCCTCAAGTCTCAAGCTTGTTAAATTTACTGATCACAAGACACTAACTATACGACCAGCTCTGCTCTCAATGTTCCTTACATTGAACCATGATGTGGTGTATCCACAAACTATCGGCTAGCAATTTGGAACAAAAACTCTCAAGATAGCTTTATTATTCAACACGTTCGAAAGCAACTCAAAACAGCATAGCAAGAAAAGAGAGAGAAAAGACCATCAATGCTATTAACACAATTAGGTATGGTGTGAATGTACCGGTCAATCAACTCTAGGAGTAACCAACGTTCACAATTATCAGGTCAAGTCAAATGATATCAAGTTATCAACATTCTTTGATAACAGAAGACTGAGTCTGATGTTTGTGGCATGTATGTGGGGATCCCTACTCCCCAGGACCGATCGCAAGTTGATGGACATTACATGAACATTTACGAGACACAGAGAAAATATACCTTGCGATATGAGTACAACAATGTTCTTTCTAACTTCTTATCAAGCTTTTTCAAAGTTAACCCACTGGAGATACAAAAGAAAGGAAATAAGCTTAGCAACGTAGTATTATGAACGGTCAGTAAAAAGATAATACAGCAAATAAACCACCCTCCCAACCTTTCCTCTGCTATACCCGTGAAGGCCGTCAAGAATGCTTCTACTTGCTGTAAGAAAGAAAAATTACTTTAGTGAAGTTGGCGTTATAACCTCAGCATGGCTACAGCACAGCAATAGTACTTTTCGTTATAACATCAGCATGGCTAAAGCACAGCAATAGTACATTACATGTATTATCAAAAACTAATACATGAAAACAATAACTAGTTGTTGTCATGTAACTAGATCAAGGAACAATTTACACGTTACAAAAATTAAAATAACGTTAAACATGATCGCCTCATTTTTGCTCAATGAATATGTTCTTGGAAAATAGGAATTGGTGGGAAACAAAAGACACCAAGTTATAATTCTAAAAGAAAACGCTTCTACCACATAGTTTTTCACAGATTTGGCAGCAAAATGGCATCGCAATGGTAGTTTTATGATTGAAGTGCAGTTACTTGGACTGTTTTACTTTAAATATAGGCCAATAAGGTAAAACCGTATCGGTACAATATATTAGCATTACTCTTAATCGTACTGCTGCATCTTGTATAATGCCATGTGTTACAACAAAGTTAACTTTGACAAGGGTATTAAACATTGACTCCTATAGACATAATTCTTTCTGTCTAAGGGAACAAGAGTGAAAAGGAGAAAAATAATAATTTCTGTGATATTTACCAAAACAATACATTGAAATAAATTAATTTTGGAAGTGAAACATTATAATTACCGCTCCAACCCCTACCAAAATATCCTAAATAAGGACTTGCTAACAATTTTTAAAAGATATTACTCCCGTAAGTGCTAATTTCTCCTAGGCTTTTGTTCCCTACAAGACAAGAAGTGTGCCTAAGCATAAAGACAATGTGTTCTAATTTGCGGAAGCTTATAAACAGTCACTGACCTTCCCTTCCAAAGTCTCAACAGCTGCAACAGCCTTCGTTGAAAGATGTCCAGGAAGATTTTTTGCCTGTAAAACAAAGAATTAACTTCACATGTGAAAAATTAAACTAGGAGTAAAGTTTAAAATATATCATCATGTAACCTATTAACCCTTACAAGTGCCATTCTCTCTCCAGAACTGAGTGACGTGGATTCCTGATTATGAGATTCTTCGACTTCAATTCCATTCTTTAACTTATTGTGAAGATCCTTCAGAACACAAAAAAGAACATACATAAAAGACATAATAAACTTTGTTCTGTTCAAACAAAATGTAAACTGGCAACAAGAAGTTCATGTGCATCACCAGATTCACCAAGACAGTATCCAAGATACTGGTAGCTGTGGTTCTCAACAAATGCCTGTGCAAAATTACCTGATACATCATTTAGCAGGGTTTCATTACTTGAATGTTCGTTGGAACGCTACAAGGCAAAAGAAAGTCTAACACACTCACCGATGTTGAGGGATCATCTTCAAACAAATCTAACGCCTTCTCATACAGCTGCATGTTTAAGAAAGACTACAGCCAAAAAAAACATTGAAAAGGAAACATTTTCAGTTAAACATAAACTGCAAAATTAACAGATGAGAAACATTACGAATCACTCTTAGCAGTTATTTTAAATTAGAAGGAAAATACAAACAGACCAAAACCAACCACGCAAAACTATGTATTCATAGTCATGGTTAAGAATACAAAGTGTAGGGTTCAGCTGCACCGTACTTTTCAGAAGGATAGAGCTTACCTCATCAACTTTTCTTTGTAAATTACCAATAATGCTTTTCATTCTCTGTACATTTTCTGTGAATGCCAACTTTCTCCTCTCCTTCCACGAGTTGATCAGCAGAGGTCTCAAATGATCTGCCAAAGGCCTAAGAACTGCCTCTGGATCATCCAGGCCTACAAAGTCGAAATACTGCAACCGTCAGAACTGTACATAAACGCCAAGAAATAAAAACAAATAGAAGAAATAAGACAATAGAATTACCAAGTTCTTCAAATTCAGGGACCAGAGATATTATCTTCTGAATTAACCACTCTTCTGAGAGAGTAATAGTGTCCTCTTTCTTATCCAAATCTTTCTTCCCACCTGACTTTGCATCCAATGTTTGTGTCGAAGATGTATCCTTTCCTTTTCTCTGGTTCTTCTTAGATTTAGTAGAAACTAGCTCTTGATCTGCACTACTTCCAGCAGATCCTGTCTTAGGGTTGCTTGCTGATTTTCCCTTTTTCTTTTTTGACCCTTTATCTGCAACTTGTTTATTTACAACACTCTCGTTGCCAGTATCAACCGACCCAGCGGGACTGCTGTTCAGCTCACTCCCAATTTTAGCTTTGCTTGTATGCAACTCATCACGTCTGGCACCAGATGATCCAGAAACGGGTAAGGTTTCCATCTCCTTCTCCATGCGAGTATATAACTCCTGCCAGAAAGTAAATGAGAACATATTCATGAAAGTAACAAGCATAGAGTTTCTGCGCAAGGACACAAAAGGTGCAGCTTACAAACTTAAGCAGCACCTTCCAAAAAAAAAGAAAAAAGAAGCAAGAACCAACTGCAAGAAACTCTAGTAAAATGTACCTTGACAAAACCCACGCTGAAAATATATGTTTCTCCTAAGAGGATAGCTTTGTTGTACTGAAAAGCATGTTATATGAAGATGTAAGTAAAACATACTAACGGACGACATTAGCAGCAAGAAGTAAGAACAAGAAGAATAACCTTAAGTCCCATCTGGACAGATCGACAATGGGATAGAATCTTAAAAGCATCCTGGGATCCGAAGGATGTCGGTAAAACTGTAAGTGAATCAATCCTGCAAGACAAACCAAATGAATTTAAAGGAAATTACTCCACAAGTTGCTTCACATAAAAAGTATTAAGAATGTAGATAATGTACAAGAGATAGAAATATCATCTCCAAACAATAAACAAAATGCAAGACCTCCACCAAAATCAGACTCTTCGGCCACCACATATACCCCTGCTTCTCATGTACCAGAAACTAAAGGTTGACAAAATCCGGTCACGTCTAATATATTTTCTTTTCTTTTTTCTTTTTCTTTTTTGCTTTTAAACAACAAAATAGCTTCTTCCACCTTGGACAAAGGCTTCATACTATTCGAAAGCAAAGCAAAGAATTCAAGGACCAAAAGGGGTCCAATGGAAGCTAAAGGTTCTATGCCCTTGCCGTCAGAATAGAGCCAGGTCTTAACAAAAGAAATGGGAGATGGATTAATAATGAAGACACCAAATAGAGCCATGATTCATGAGAAAATAAAGCCAGAGAGTAGAAAAATAACAAAAAGAAGAACATGATCATGTTTATTTATCGAGTATACGACTCTGACTTTGATAGGTTTTGGTCTTCAAGATTGAAGTGTATTTAGAAACACAATCAATCTTCAATTTATTTCGTAGGTGTTCATACCAAAGAAAGTTGTACAGAACTACAACTTTTCAATATTTGAAGGCACGGACGAGGTAAGCCATAAAAGCATAATTTTTCATGAAAAATTTTGTAACAACAAATAAATATTAACTTAAATAATGTTCCACTAACATAGAGAAAATCAGGAACATAAGAAGATAACAGATTTGGTAAGTTTGGATCCTTACCAGCTATTACGGTCTAGGACATCCTCTATAGCAGCATCAAGTATCCCAATGATTGATGGATGAACAAATATAGTATCTAAAGGAATGCCTTCAGGATACCTGGTCTAAATTAGAGTGAATGAAAGCTCTATGTGTAAGCAACATATTTATCCTCAAAATATGGTTTTTGGAATAAATAACACAAGTAACACATAGAAACGGAAAAAGATACCTGCAGGAACTGAACAGGCTGAGGAATTCCAAGTTTGTGAAGAAACTCATAACCAATAAATGAATTCTGCATTACACCCAGAAGAGAAGAAATTAGAACTCATGAACTTCCACAGAAAGTTTTCAATAAATTAATATATATATATATGACCCAAGTCTTGAATTTTAGATGTCAAAGAAAACCTTAAAAATGCTGCAAAGGGAAATATAAAGTTGAAAAGAGAAAGGAGATATTGCCGTGGAGGATCACAGTTGAAAGTTGCATATCCATCCCAAAGAACAGGCAAATGCCCCTATCTTATGGAGTGTCAAGTGAACGATGACACCTGCATTTAACTCCACTCAACTCAACTCCACTCAACTCAGCCTTTTCCCTAGGTAACGACGGCTGTGTTCACTAATCCTATAAAAAAAAGGTTAACAAAAGAACCCAAGAATCGGATTTCCCCTACTATTAACTACAAAAACAAAGATTCATGCACTCGTGCGGAGGTAAAGACCGAACATGTTGAGACAAATTCACTCATACCGGACAAACAAATAATAAATTTAAAAGATGACATCTTCCCTCAAAATAAAGGCTTTTGAGCAAGATTGAAGAAATACAAGTTAGCCTGATATTTTCCATCCACTCACTTTTCCAACCTCCCCAATAAAAGTACACCCATGTACATTCAACTTTTTCTGCATTCCATGCTGTCTTGGATGTTTTGATGATCCAATCGAATCTAAGAGACGAATAGTTGATTTCAGTTGATGAAAACAGACATGTATATGTGAGCAGAAATTTATTAGTTAAATGAACTAAAGATTTGTCCCACTGTGGTAAATTTAAATGGGAATATTATCAAAAAAATTCACTTTGATGCAAATCATTGCACATGCTTCCGCAAAAGCTTCACATAACACTACTTATTTTCACACCCAATTTGCACCCTCAGCTATAAGTACCGGTATGGTCTATGAATGTTGTACATGTATTGGTGCAAGCATGGGTGTTAATAGTATTAATCCAAAGTTTCATGCCAAGGATATTGAAGACGATTACATCACATATCCTAACTGTAGTACTTTCTCAATAAGAGCTCTCAATAGATAGAATTGGACTATGACAGTAGTAAATCACAGTACATGAATACAATTATTGGGTTATGTCAAATTCGATTTGTCAGATACAAATTCCAGGTTATTGCATATAAAATCAACAATCAATTCCAAATTAAACAGCCAAAAGTTTTCCTTATTTCTTAACCACCAAATCAAAGCCATGAAGCCGTTTTGACATGCATTTATGAAATACAATCCTCATAACTCATTTGCTTCCCAATTGACATTATGGTGCGCTCATGCTAAGATATAAATCCAACCAAGTGAAAATGAACTCAACTTATATTTTGTTCGGGGAGATAACTAAATATAAGTCCACTTGCAATTAGCATACCACATACCGATACCAAAGTCCACCAAAAACAAAAGGCATAAAAAGAAAAAGTCAAGGGAAAGCACAAGAGAAGAAGTGGAGATTCTTGAATTCTTACCTGCGAAAAGAAAGACTCCACAGATTCCTTTTGAGCAACTGCAAAGACCTATTGAAGAAGAACCACAACAATATATTAGAATGACTAAGAAGAATAATTCAAAACTACTAATAGATGTAAAACAAGTAATAACTAATTGTGAAACATACTGCTGGGGTCCAGATAACTCCTGCCCGAAGAGATCCAAGAATTTCTCCATCCTTCACCAACCCATTGAACAATGTTTGAAAAAACGAACTTTCAACAGCCACCCCACTGGCTCCATCCGTTTCTTGCAGTAACATCTGCAAGTTGCTCCACAGAGCCGATAAATTCATCGGAACTGTAATGCCCCTAGCAGCTCCACGAACCATCGCGCTAACACGGGCTACATAAGCAGGAGTATACAATTGCGCACCTTCAAGTCTCCCTTTCACCTAGACAAACCACACAAATGAAGGTAATATAGTAATCTTTCCCCAAAAGACTAACCCTAGTTTCATGTTTCAATTCCAGTAATTGAATTACCAAAGTTCCAAGCCGCGGCTCTAATACGGTGGCGATCAATTCTGAACCAACTTGCAATTGTGCAGCGAGTTCAGCCAACGCTATTTGGCTGCATTCTTGGAGGCGTTCATTAATTTCTTCAGCAACATTGTCCCAATAAGAGCTTGAGATTATATCTCCATTTATTAGCATAAGTGATGAATCATTTGACACTACATGTTGAGCTTGTGTCTCTACATGGTAGAGATCTACACCCGTTGTGTCAGCGAGATCAATCAGGGAAATCCTAGTTTCTTGATTTCTCCAACTATTTCAAGTCTTAATTGCTCCTAAATTAATTCGTTAAACACATCATAATCAATAACAAGAAGAACAAAACCAGATATTTATGCACACGTTTTTGTATGAAATTACACATGCGTGTGTGTGTGTGTGAGAGAGAGAGAGAACGCAACAGTTTTAAAGCCTCTAATCTCTCAAATCCTCAATTGCTCCAAAATATATAGGTTATACCTCAAATTGCAGTCAGTAACGAAGCGAACAAATAACTATATATATGCATACATATTTTTGTATGAAAATGTCTGTGCAGGAGAGAGAGATAGAGAGCAAAATAACCCCCTACTTTCTTTATTTCTAAATAAATTAATTACACACATACGCAATCAACAGCAAAGGAAACCAAATCAGATACCAATATACATGTGTCTGTAGATACATGTCTTGATTTTTGCCAATAATTTCAAGCCTCAATTGCTCCTAATACGTTCTTTACACAAATTACCATCCACAACAAATTGAACCTAGGAAGCACGGACACTCCAAAATAGGGGCCGTGTCTGTGTCGGATAGGTATCGCACACACATACTCCGATGACACTTTGAAATACGTGTCCGGCACGCCAAGTGGCGAGTCCAAAATGCTATTTAATTATTTAAACTTTGAACTTGTCATGGACACAGCAGATAAAATTTGTAACATATTTTCTACTTCGGTCAATTTTTACTCATTTCCAGTCATACATTTTGGTGTTTTTTACAAATCACGCTTCAATAGTTATTTATTCCTTTAATGCATGACATGTTTTGGGCCTTTGGATAATTGATACTCGTTAGTAAGG
>MKEJ01042078.1:0-11632 GCA_001753735.1 Embelia ribes | reverse complement strand
TGTAACTTTGCGCAATTACTGACAAACCCAACAACACTACACATTCCGATACCTCTTTCCGCAACCAATAATAACCAAACATCTCCAAAATCAATCGGAATAAGATTATGGTAGAATTCTAAATCAAAATATTATCCCAATTCCGATTTCTTCATCAGACTCAAACAACCGAAGAAATGTTTCAACGAAATCCAATATACTTTAACTCGAAAACCCGCCAACACAACCAAAACAAATGCAAACCAATTATGAGTATATATATGTAATACATCATATAAATATCCGCAACCAAATGCCAATCAAAATACCGATAATCCGAATGTGCATAAATGTAATTAATATAAGCTACATGTATGCACTCAACCAAAGTAATGCCAACAAATATGAAATATATTTTCGTTTAAGAAATTATATCGATAATTCCTTTTCGATATTATTTATTAAACGAAATAAAATAAAAGAAATCACTCAAAATTTTAGACAATGATTCTCATAGTTTCAACAGTAATTCTTTTTTATCCCTGTAGTTTCACCTATAATAGTAATAATTCTCAGTATTTGGAAATTTGATAAATTTGATTCCAATGTTTAAGAAAAATGTCATATTTAGTGCCGCGTGCAATTTTTTTCGCATATTTTGAATTTCACAATACTCAAAATAAGAGAAAATATCAACATTAAACATCATAAAAATATTAAATTATACAAAAATAAATAACATATTGGTAACTTCATATATTTTTACAAATGACTTTAAGCTTCACAATAAAAACTATAATTCTAATGAACATAAAAAAAAGGATAAAAGTTAAAATTTAATTCTCAAAATTACCTCATTTTAATTAAAACATTCTTAAAATTCTCACGCCCATGTAACTTCCACCTTTAAGTATAAATAAATAACAATTATGAGATATTACATCATGTTGAATTTATCTGAGGACTCCCTATATTTTTTTTTATAATTATTTGTATAAGTTTTTAAACAAATTTAAGATACCGAGTTGGAGATGTGATTTAAAAAAAATACAATTATGAAATATTATTGTCTATAGATACATTAAATTTATTTTGATATGGTTAAAATGTTATTAACATTCTTTTTATGGAGTCACGATCCACATATATTTCTTCTTATTTATTTTAATCCTATTTTTGTTTTTTTTTTTATGATTATTGGAACTAATTTATTTTTTACTACTCAAAATTAACTTAGCACTTCAATTTTCTTATGTACACATATTGTGAATGATGAGTCCAAACAAAATTACTACCAAAGATTAATCAAGTAATATTAACTATCAATTTAACTTTAAAAAATAATGATAAACAAAATTAGTAATTAAGATTAATTTTGATAAATTAACAATAATTTTCTTCTTCTCTTCCAAATATTTTTATCAATTAGTACTAATATTTTTTTTTAATAACAATATATTTTTTTTCTTTTTCCATTCAAATAGCCTAAACTCAAAAACAAATTCTATATATAATATGTTCCTTTCATACTAATAAAACTTTCAAAGAAACCTTATAAAATAAGTTATTTTTTTTATTAATCTGAATTAAAAAAAACAATTACAAATTTTGTATCAAAAAAATATTTATTTGTTATAAAATAGTTAAATATTTTATTTTAATTAGTTTGTTAGGTCATTTTTTATAAAATCTACATGCATCACATGTGCAGGCTACTGTTCTTTATAAAAGACGGGAGAAAAAACAAACTTTTGTGGTGGGAAAAAAATGGTGAATAGTAGCTTTTTGGTTTGAGAAAGGGGGTGTAACAGTTTGGAAAAGTATTATGGAAAGGGAAATGCTAGAATTGTTTTATTTCTCATTACTATTTCTAAATTGAGAAATTAAAATAGAAAATAGAAAGTAGATAGAAAGACTGATGTTAATATTTTTTTTTTTGATCTTGGAATGGAATCCCCTCAAATTTGAGGATCGCCACTTTGATCTCTTTGTTTCAGATTTATATTCGAAATAGGATTCGGATATTCGGCCATTATAGAAAATATGATGAGTAAACTTATATTATACCAAATGATATCTTTACTTATAAATTTTTATTCATTTTTAATTTCGTGCCAAGTGATATGATTACTTCTATTTTTTTTAAATTGACTACTTTGCATTAATTTTCTACAATTGTTAACATAAACTTAAAGAAATAAGGATTGAAAAATTATTATTAGCATAAATTAAGAATAGATGCTATCAAATTCATGATTTTAAGATTAAAGAAATTAGGTTTGTTGCTAAAATTGGTAAAGGGAATTTAATTTCAATTGAATTGAATTACAGGGAGAGTTTGTTACTTTATAAATACAAACAAATACCTATGTTTAAATATAAGCATAAACTATTAAATAAAATGTGTCTTGGCTGTAGAGTTCATGGGTTTGAACCCATGCAACCTCTGAAATTTTTTATTCTGCATCTTTATTCTTTTCTAATATTTTGTTTGGTTATTGGATGGGTTGGGCTTGTATTCTTTTCTACTATCTGTATGGATTATTTTATGTGTGTTGGTTTTGTAGACAGTGACTTAATAGTTTTATATTTAATATTATTTTAAAAGCTATTCAAAATACAATAGAGTTGTATTGCATTTTCCTTATCTTAGTATCATTGTATATTTTTAGACTCGTACCTATAAAAATATATATTTTTTGTTTTAAAATCATATAAATTGATATAATTTATTACTAGTTATAATTTATCAAAATTAAAACAATACTAGTTTAAATTTTCTAAATTATTTCTTTATATCTAATGTTTTGGTAATTTGCAATACACTAAAATAAAATTTATTAGTCAAATTTGTAAGCTTAAAACTCATTTAATACTTTTGAGCTCATTTAATGATTTCATTATTCAAATATTGCCTTTCAATAGAAGAAATTTTCTCAGACGAATGGAGTAATCTATCAATCGCAATATTTTAGTACGTTATATCTGTTCAGTATGTCCAAAATATCGTCCACTTGAATAAATGCTGGAAAAATTTAGATTTTTTAATTATTCTTATTTATTGTATTTTACACTATTAAATATTGGTATACCCTAAAGCACACCGCACTTAATTACAGATAAATTTGGAAATTTATTTATAGTTTAATATAAAAAAATTATTTATTGATGTTTACTTAAAATAAGTTGGATTTTAGATGTATCACTAAAATTTTGAGCTTTTTCTCTCGTTTTCACAATATATCAACTGTGTTGTGGCTTTTGATTGGGACAAAATGGTCCCAAATTTTAAATGATTTGGAGTTTTAAATGCTGGATTTGGAGTTTTGCATGTTCAATCCTTGGGGAAAGAGGGACATGAGTGGCAAAGAAATGAGAAAAACGTTTTCTTTTTGTTTTGTTTTTACTTTTAGTTGAAAAGGAAATATGAGTAGTGGATATAGATTTTGTTTTATTAGCTAATGTTAGATGTAGACTTTTATATTAATTCGAGTTTAAGCATTGAGATATGGAGTAAATTATATATGAAAAAATTTATATTCATATATACCTAAAAATATAGGTTAGTAATACTTTTATTTATCAATATAAAGGAAAAAATTTTCAAAAAGGATTTGACTCAAGCTCGAGCCTTGAATTTTAGGGTCGAATCGAGTTTGAGTCTAAATTTAGACTTGAAGTTGAGTTAAACTCGAACGCAAGTAGTATTAATTCGAATCAAGTTGAGTTCGATAATAGATAAGCGATTTATTACCATTCCCAACGGATGCAGATGTTATTACTATTATATCAGACAACTTATTCTCATGTAAATATATTTTTACGTGCTAACCCTTTCTAAAGTTATATTAATATTGTCCAATATTTTCATTGTTTGGATCTTAATTCACAAGTAGGTGCCATTGTACCATATGCTTAACATTTATGAAGAAATTTTACCAAAAAAAAAGCATTTCAAGTTTAACAGGTGCAGTATTTAGTGGGAATTACCTAATTAACGAGACCTAATCCTTTTTAGTGAAGGGTTTACATTGTTTCCGTTGCATATAAACCTAATTATTTTGACAGTGAAGAAATTTTTAATCATAATCTAATATATAGTCGTGCATAAGTATATTTAACATGCTCTACCATTTATTTATAGAGATTGCTCTGATTATTTTATCTTAATTATAGTTTGCCCCCATGAAAATTAAAACATCAGATATAGGTCCTAAGGTGCGACAAATGGCCAAATGGAACCCTTTCCAAATAGACACACCTTCGAGTTCCCATAATTATTTTCCCCTCTTCGCCGGCTAGATAATGGCTAGGCTTAGTCCGACTCAAGCTCAAAATTAGTATTTCTACCTGTATAACTATTTATTTTAACATTCATAAATTCAACAATTACAATAGTAGAGTTTATAAATATATCATCTGATAATAATCAAACTAGCTCATAAGCTTTGGGAGCTCAGTTATTGACAACTCAAGTCGCTCAAGCTTGATTTGGATTCAAAAAGTTATAAGTGCTTGAACTCGATTCCTTCAAGTTGTTGTTCAAGTTATGCTGAGTCAACTGGTAATCAATGTACAGAAAAGCTAAAATGACAAACCCATCCACGAGCTCGTGCCACAGTTCTTTTGTTTGTCGAACAAGATACTAAGAATTAGGAGAGGGGTAGGGTCAGATATATACTTGTTCAAGCTCAATTCGAGCATGAATAACTTGTTTCGAGTCTAATTCTAGACTCTCAAATTCCAAATCGAAGTTGACACGATGTGAAATTGTTAAGACTCCAGTTTCAAAGTTACAATTTATTCTCATATAAATATGTATAGTACATATCGCAAAATTGGCGAGTTTTAAAAGCCATTTTATTTAATATTCGAATTCGTACTCAATCCATTTGGGTAATTTGTACATTTGGAAAAACAATTCTCTAGATTAATATTCACAATGTTCAAGATAAACTCGTATCAATATCCACAAAATACAAACTTCAAAATAATTAAACAAATAGAACAGGACATTTTTGTCATTTAAAATTTTCTCTGCGTCACCATACAAATTTGACCCATAGGGGATAGGCCTATTTTACCACACTTTCTTACCTTATTTTATTCACTAAGTCTGAAGCTATGAACTTAGAAAAAAAGAAAGAGAAATATCATCACAGTTTTAGGAAATCATTCTACTATATATATATATAATTATACAATCTGCGTTTTTTAGTAAAAAATTAAAGAATACGTACTAGTACAGGGATATTTTAGTAATTTTGGATCATTTACGCCATCTAAATAATTTATCACTCTGTCTTAAACATTTTTGGGGTAAAATACTACGAATATAAAACACTCTTGAGGATAAAATTTAATTTCAGAAACCTTTATGGATATTCTGAAGGGCAAAGTATAATTTATCCAAAGATATAAATCATCTTCGTCACCCTTTGTAAGCTCAAAATAATATAAATAAAATAAAATAAAATAAAATAAAAAAAAGGAAAGAAAAGAAATTCTCGGAGCTCTCTCTCTCTCTCTCTCTCTCTCCGTATATAAACTTTCCGTGAATGAAGCTCCCCTGTAATTATCACTATCAGCGGCTACATTCTCCAAATTTAATAATTTCCATACGCTTATATATATAATAAATAAATTGTAATAAGCAATAATTATACAAGAGATTGAGATCTATTCTCTCATCTATATCTATCTATATTTGTATATTCTCCTTTCATGTACATTTGGATAATCCAGATCTGTTGTATCATATAATAGCAGAGGTACGTGTACGTCCTTTTAGATCTGTTATTATTATTATATTATGGCTTTTGGGTTTTGTTAGATTTGTTGATGGTGCAATGATTTGATTCAGATCTGATGCTTTATGATTGTGTGTGGTTGATTTTAGTTGGAAAATTATTTGGATTTTCCATTTTTGCTAGGATTGCAAATAAGCTGAGCCGCTCGGCGTGTTGATAAACTTAACCAGCCATAGGAAAATACATTGTATGGTACAGACGAGTTCAGTACGATTTTTTGTGTAAAAATATGTTCAAAAAATTCAGTATAATGTATAATTTATGTTGTAAAACTTCTAATAATTTATTACTTCTTATTCCAAATACTTATTCTAAAGTTTAGAACGGGAAAATAACTAAAAAACTTGAATTATATGTGTATTTCATGGAATGTGTTTAAAATACGCTCTTTCATTATGTTCTACCTCATTGGAAACGAAAGTTTTTTTCAATTATGTGCACTTATATTAAATAAAAAAGTTCACGGATTTACTGCTCAGACTCGGCTCGTACAAGATTGAGTGGAGCCCGAGCTCGAGTTTGTTCATGAACATTTGGTTCCTTTATGTCTATAGATGTCACACATCATTGATGTATCAAGTATTTGGAAAAGTACATAGGTTAGGGTCATGCACGTTTCTACTGTGACTTGTGTGTTAGGGTCATTCCCTTATAAACAACCTCTTTGGAAGCAGGGGTAAGGTTGCGTACATCATGCTCTCGCAGACTCTACAATGCGGAAATTTTATTCGCTGAGCCGTCTGTCGATTAAACTAAAATCTCTTATAGAATCGCTAACTATAACTATGTATTATCGGATATATCAAATAATTACATGATTTTTATAATTTTTTTAACTAATTTTACTTTTATAAAAGGGTTGAGTTATGAAAAATTCTTTTACCCACATAAGATGAGACCTTATCTCTTCATTCATTAGATTAAATTTGGACTATACAGGTTCATGTACGTAAGCTTACGCCTCTAATTTGAAATATAAATATAAATATATTATTGACAAATTTATTAGACAAGTCCGGGCCCTTAATGAGTTGAATCAGAAGTTGTGTAGACTTGCCTCGCATTATTTAACGAGTCCTATCGGCTCATTTATTAATGGAACGAGACAGAGCAGAGCTCTTAACCCAAGCTCGAGCTTGTTCATGAATGGCTCGGTTCATTTGCATGCCTAGAAATTTATTTGCTTTTTACCCTACTATGACAAATCATTATTTGCAGTTTTCCTGTATTTTTACCTCAATCTTTCTTGTGATGTTTATGTTTTAAGCACAGTTTTAGTGCATATATGGTAATGTCCTTGTAATTTTTTTGGGGCATTATTTAGTTGTGGTTTTAGTTGTTTCAGATTCTGTCCTGGTTTTGGTATATCTTGGCGATCTGACTAAAATCCGGATTGATATTTTCTGCGGACAATGGAAATTTACTTTAGTTATCATCTTTTATTCAAAACTAGTTATAGTGAATCCATTGGAATGCCTGTATAAATTGAGACTTATGCTAGATATTTTTCGGGGGTTAGATTCTTTTGGGGTATAAGTTCTCTAAGTCTGGTAATTATAGCCAGGAAGGCATCTTTCTACAACTAGTCGTACATAGTAGGAAAGATAGTTGTAATTCATTATATGCAATGGAGATACACCATAATTCATTCTTCGCTTGAATATCTGCCCAAGGGTGAGGCTTAGAGATCCTTTATAATTTTCATATCTTTCCAGCAATCTCTTAGTCCCTGTCACGTAGCGTGTGATGATGACAATGTTTTCGAGATTTGGTGACAAGTAGTGATGAAGCATTTATATATTCCTTCATATAATTGAGAGTAATTGTTTGTTTGTTCTGTTTGTGATGTTGTGTTGGTATTCGCTCCTTTAATATGGGGGTTAAATTATTATCTTGTTCAGTGGTTTTGGCATGGCCCTGTTCATTTCGGTGTGTGTTCATCTTTTTAATTGCAGGTTTGAGCTACACCTAAATATTCATTCTTAGTAGATATGGCGTTAGGCAAATATTCTAGACTCGATGGTAGAAAATCTCCATCGAGTTACTGTTCAACCGTGAGTTTGGTTGTTTTTGTGGCTCTTTGCTTGGTTGGGGTGTGGATGCTGACATCTTCATCCATAGTTCCTGTTCAAAATGTGGATGTGTCTACTCAGGAGGCCAAAGATGAAGAGAAGGACCGAGCTAATGAAATCAGTGAGAAAAATACAAGTAATGACAATACCGAGAGCAATACTAAACAGTTCGAGGATAATCCTGGTGACTTGCCTGAGGAAGCTTCCAAAGGTGACAAAAATGTCAGTTCAGCTCAGGAAGAAAACAATAATACAGAAAAAAACTCAGACAATCTTGAGAAAACAAATGAAAATGCTGCAGAGAATAACCAAGAAGATAAGTCTGTAAATGAGAGTTCAGAAGAAGAAAAGAAGTCTTCTGATGCACCTAAAACTGAGAAGGAAAATGGAGATGAGGAATCTAAGACGGAGAATAAAGATTCTGAGACCGGAGAGACCAAAGTAGACAGTAGTGATGAAAAGAAAGGTGATTCTGAGGCCGAGGAGACCAAAGCAGACGGTAATGATGAAAAGAAAGGTGATTCTGAGGTTGGGGAGACCAAAGCAGATGGTGATGAGGAAAAGAAAGGGGATTCTGAAGAACTCTCGAATGTGGAGAAATCTGATTCAGATCAGAGCGATAAGAAATCAGAGGATAATGGTGGTGGAACTAAAGAAGTGGATAAAGATGAAAGTCAGTCAGAAGGGAAGGAACATAAAGATGGGGATGGTTCATCTAAGGAGGTGTTTCCTTCTGGGGTGCAGTCCGAGCTTTTAAATGAAACTGCTACCCAAAATGGGGGATGGAAAACTCAGGCATCTGAGTCGAAGAATGAACAGGAAGCTTCAGCAGCTGAGTACAAGTGGAAACTATGCAATGTCACTGCTGGGCCAGATTATATCCCTTGCCTTGACAATTTGCAAGCTATTAAAAACCTCCGTAGTACCAAACATTATGAACACAGGGAGAGGCACTGCCCAGAAGATCCTCCAATCTGCCTTGTTGCTCTTCCTGATGGGTATCAACGCTCGATTGAGTGGCCTACTAGCAGAGAAAAGGTATTATCTCACTTGCATATTTGTTCCCTCTTGTTTTTCCCTTCTTGATCGGTGGATTTGTAATTTTCTGTTTTTGGCAGATATGGTACCACAATGTTCCCCATACCAAACTTGCAGAAGTTAAAGGCCATCAAAACTGGGTCAAAGTTAGTGGCAATTATTTGACTTTTCCTGGTGGCGGGACCCAGTTTCAGCATGGTGCTCTTCATTATATTGATTTCATTCAACAGGTTTGTACTTTTTCAATAAGCCAGTTGTCTTTTCATGTTAAAATATATTTAAGAGCAAGGGAAAGAAGAAATCTGCACGATTTCATCACTTGAACTGAGAATGCACCCATGTAAAGTAGCCTGAGTTTCAGAGTTGTTTCAGCTTTGGAATTTTGAAAAATGTTTACTTTTTAAGAGAGATTTATATATATATGTTTGTGATATTAAGCATTTACCTCACCATCTTTCAATGCTGTAACTAAAAGAATCTCTTGTTGAGATACTGCTGCGGTTCAAGTCTGCTCATCATTATGCTCTATTTGGAAGTACCCTCATCAAACAAGGCCTTTCTGCAAATTTCATGTTGATTGAATTAGTGTCGTTTATATGTTCGAGAACAATGTTAATTGGCTGCTGTTGGTTATGTTCACAATTAAAAATTGGGTGCTATGCTTATAAAAAAGATAAGGCCATATGAATAACTGGGATTTATTTAGGGACATTGAATTTAGTATAGGCATCAATTCAGGGAAAATAAATTTTGCTTATTCACAATATGTGTTGATGTATACCTCTCTTCAGCATTTCAGTTTCTTATTGTAGCTGTCTGTGTCTTCTGTTCATTGTTTTCTAGCTTCTCTACATCGTCCAGCGATATTACGAATTGACTCTTGGAATAAATATGTCCTGCTTAAGGAAAATAAAATTCTAACTTAATTGAGGAACTGCCTGAAGGCAACAAATCCAGTGTCATATTGTCCTTAAACATTAAAATTTGACATAACAATGGCTTAGTCAATCTGTTGAAACAGTGACAATGTTAGTTTGGTCTCTTCAGTAAAAGGGTAACATGTCGTTAGTCGGCAACCAATGGACTTATCGTTGTATATTTATTTAGCTCCTACAGTTAAGTTGTGCTGAAGCAATGGTTAATGTATCTCGTATTTGTGATGATTAGAATACATCATTCAAGGTGTTGAACGGAACTATTCTGGAAGTCCTGGACTTTATTTTATTATTATTATTATTATTAATATTAATTAAAGAGTCGTGCAATATATTTCCACAAAATTTACACACAAGTTTTTACCTAGGCTATTATATCGAAATGAATTACATCTTAACTGATGGGTTTTAAATTATGACATATAAATTAGAAAAATCCAATATTCAACCCAAAATTTTTAATGTGGCTATGAGGAGCTTTGAATATAATGGATTTTTAATTGGATTGTTTTAATGATTTGAATAAAAATTATATTACGATGTTAACATATAAGAGAATCAAATAAATATTTTTTGGTATGTATAATATTGCTCAATAATTTATGATATGCAAACATTATGTTTTAGGTAGAATTTGCCGGTACATATAGTATCTTTATAACTTATTTCGGTCAGGAGTACCCCATCATCCGCATGTCTACGCTACCTTTCTTTATCTTTCTTTTAGTAATAAAATAAAATAATTATAATAGCAACATTTCTTTATCTTTCTTTATCATCCGCATGTGTGTGTATATATATATATACACACAGCTAATAGCAGCATTTCCAATTACACAATTTAATAGTTTTAGTGCTAAATAATTTCAACATGTAAACTGTACCCATTTTGTCTCTTATAATAATTAAAGACAAGACTAGACAGAGATTGGTAGGGCTATGTTTTGTTATTTTAATTCAAATTCTAAAAAGATTTTTTTTATTTTCTTTATTTAGTATTTAAAATTATGTGAGAGCCAAAATGTGTAGTTATTTAGTTCCGGAAGGAGCATGTACTTCGAATCAAATATATTCGTACCGATCAACTATAAAAATAAGTGTTGAAATAAAATAACTATCAAAATGTACGTGGTTCGGCTCACCAACACTTATGAGTTGAACGTAATCCACAAAATAAAAATTTTAAACTTTTCACTATATTAAAGATGATTATAATAACCTTTCTTTTCTCTTACTTTTTCTTTCTCTCTTTTATTGTTTTTTTATGTGCATTCTTATGCGCATTTTCTTCTGTGTTTTTGAGTATCGTTTCTTCTTCTTCTATCTCTCATTTTATAGAAAAAATATGTGTCATAAGTCAATAGTTGTGGATTGTGTTTATACAATGCATAATATTTGCATTTAATGATTGAGTTTCATGCATGTATCAGTCACAGTAAAATATTACGTCAATAAGATTTTATAACACTCTCCCTTAACTGATTAAGTATTATTCAAAATATTGTCTCCCTCTGTTGAAAATTAGTTGTCCTGGTGAAGAAAAATTTTGAGTTATCGCATTCCAATATCGTGTAGCAACTTTTTAAATATTGTCGTTGGAAGTGACTTTGTAAATAAATCTGCTAGATTTTCTTTGGATCAGATTTGTCTTACATCTATTATAAGGCCCCAATTTTTCGCCAACACTGTAGCAACACTGTAGCACCTTTGTACAGTATTGAACAGTGTTATAACGATGTAAATTAAACATCTGTGCGCTGGAATTTTTTTTCTAATTCAGTAAAGAGACGGTATTGGT